>JASDQU010014522.1:116967-132100 GCA_032191745.1 Picea mariana | reverse complement strand
CCAGTGTTCAATTCCTTCCTCTGAGTCCGATGCGCAAGATATTATGCTTCTCCAACTAAGTGAACTATATACAGTGGGATTTATATAGTCATCCATACACGTTGTCATATTATATAAGTTATTTCCTTTCTCGTGGGTTCCACATATCTTCTTGCCTCCATAGGGTCTAATGGCACAGTGACCTTTAATCCTCCTCCTTTATAAATCATCTCTCTTTTCCTCAAGTTAATAATCATCTGACTGTCGAAGGCCCAATCCAATCCAAGTAAAGCTGGATACGGCTGATTGTTGTCCACTATCTCAATAACCTCAAAGTCAACTACACTGTGAAACCCATCTATATTAACAGGTACTCCTGCCAATATCCCAATCGATATTATCTTATGTTGGTTAGCCAACCTCAACTCAACAGTTGACCAAACTAGCTTCAGTTTGCCCATCATCTCCCATGTCTCTCTTGGAAGGACATTGACATATTATCCTAAATATAAGATGACATTATCCATGTTATATTCTCTTATATGTGCACTTAATTTGAACTCTCTATGTGTCCTCTTCTTGCGCAAGACTTAGTTCACTAATTTCCACATCGTAGGTATGTATATGTCTTATGTAAATTGATCAATCATTCTATGCAGTGCATCCAATATTGTTTCATCATGTATCAACTCTAAACATCTATTTAGAAAGTATTTCAAAGTATTTACCTTTTCGACTGGCCTTTCTAGAATAGTGTGATCATAGAATGACGACATATCATATACTTGTGGTGTCTTTGTCAATGATGTTATCTAGTTTGGTCCTAGTATCTCCTTCCTTTCTTGTTGATAGGTTTCTTTTTATTTATGTGGATTAAATGTTGGTATGGGATCAACTTCTTTCCTTATCCATTGTTCAACTCTCTTTCCCTTCTTCGTCGCATCTGGTCTAGTTCTCATTCTATCGTGCGTAATAGATGCTACTCTGGGATGATCATCACATTCCTTAGCAACTATCATCTACGGGTTATGGTTATGGTTATGGTTATGATTTTGATGTTGGTTTTTATTCCCTCTCTCCTACCACTTCGTTATTAGTTGAGGACAATATTTTGTTGCATGATCCAATGTTTTGTAATGCATGAACATCATGCAAGGATTCAGGAAATCTCTTACTAAATGTACCGGTTGATTGTAATGATAAAAAATTATCAATCCTCTGCCTCCTCGACCAAATCCTCCATGTCCTCAACCTATGTCAAATCACCCATGCCCACCCTGGTTAAAATATCTCAATGTTGTACTATGGAACTCCTCCTTCTGTTGTGACACTTTCTTCTTGAATTTTTTATGCATCTAAAGTGTGCTCTCTCATTAAGTCGAATGCAGGACAGTGTTTCTCATCGTGTCCTACCGATTTGCAAAAATTATAGAATAATTTCCTAGGTGTATTTTGGTACTTCTATAGTAAGGGACAAGAAGTCGAATGATGTCCCCGTGTCTTACATATCTTGCAATACCCTACTCCTCCTACCAATGGATTTGGTGCTCCTGTGGCCATATACTATGCGAATGATGGACATTATTTATTTCAA
The DNA here is from genome assembly GCA_032191745.1 of Picea mariana. Taxonomy (NCBI): domain Eukaryota; kingdom Viridiplantae; phylum Streptophyta; class Pinopsida; order Pinales; family Pinaceae; genus Picea; species Picea mariana. The sequence goes on along the minus strand of JASDQU010014522.1, from coordinate 130,527 downwards.
TGGCCTTATGTCTTACATGTTATACACCAAACATGTTCGTGTTTTTCCTTTTCCTTCATTATCTCTAATAATTGAATTCTCAGCACAACCAACTGTGATTGTACCTGCAACATCTCCTACAGGAGATGCTTCCAACTTCATTGTGATTTCCAATGCTTATGGTTACGACATGACCTTATATTATGTTAACGAACAATGAATGTGGGGCAAGAGACCTACAATAAACCATTCTCGATGTTGTTCGTCGAGAATCTAAAAGGTTAATTGACCCACCACATCTTTGAATATCTGGTCATTATCCCACATTGTCTCATTCTTCACTTGCTTAATCTCTTTCAACTCTGTAATATATTGAGATGTAGATTTCAGCTTCTGAAATTCCTTCAACAATGCTTGTCCAATATATGACAAATTTCTTGATTTTCCAGTAGTTGTATGATACTTCATATACCATAGCAGTGCACTATCTCTGAACGACATGTCTAATTGCTCGATCTTTGTGGCCTCGTCCTTGACATTCTTCGCAATCCATATCGTGTCGCATACAAACAAGTGTTGCTTAGGGTCCTCCGACCCCGCTCCTTGAAACTCAGGTATTCTTGGTATATGATATATCCCTTCCATTGTACTCTGTGTTGTACTTACTCTTGGTGATGTTGACTGACTTTGGTCCACTGCACTATTCCACTATTTTGACTATTTCTCTGACTTCCTCCACTCACTACAATTTCTCTTGAACAAGTGTCGATTCATGATTCAATTCTCAGTGATGCACATGGGTTTGTGGAATCGATGTAGATTCTGATCTGAGATGGGAAACATAACCATTTTGTTGGCGCGTAGTGGGAAGACCCAGGGTTAATCATCTATATACCAACAAAACCCTTAGACATCAGCTCTTTCGACAACACCTGTAGAGCAAGTGAAGTCTCACACGAGGAATCTAGAGGGTTTGTAGGAACCAAGGTTCTGTAGTGATGAGGGGAAGTGAGGAATTCTTTGTGTTCTTACTACCATTTACGCATGTGCACAGTTCTCATTACTTAACAGTTACTTAACATTCAACACATTCTATGCATGACATTCTCACACTTAACATTCATTCAATTACTAGATACTTCAGTGTGCGACATTATACCATCATATATGAACAATACATTCATCATATATCACCATTGTACCATAACATTAAACATCATAAAATGAAAAGACAACACATCACAATACATAGGTTTAACGTGGTTCACCCAACTTAGGCTACATCCACAACGGTTGGATTCTTTTATTAATCATTGATAATTCTCTTACAGTTGCAGATTGTGCTACAAAATATACAACATTAACATTACCCAAACCCGCATAGTCGTTATGTTGTAGTGTGAGCTTCAGTCCTCAATCATACCTCCAACTTCTTCCTTCTCTCGACTCAACTTACCCAACAAGCATTCCAAATTTCTCATATGTCCAATCTCTAAAACTTCACAACAACCACCACTAGTTCCTTCCTCTCTCTTCTACCCAAAAAAGAATTACATATTTATATATCAAAATAGGCATAAGCCCCTTACAAAGTGGACAAAATGTCCCCCAAATCCTAACAGTCTATAACTATTTTCCGCCTTTTTTACGTTGTTCCATCGCGCATCCTTCTATCGCACGCTTTGACTCCTTAAAATATGCTCCTGCCTTGTGCTCTAGTCCATCTTCTAACCGCCTTTTATTCTCTAACTTATTTTGTCACAGATCCCAAAACTTAACCAAAATTCCTATCCAACACCTAGCAACACCTCCATCTAGTCCTTCTAGAAAAACAAGAAGTTTGAAGGAGATATATGAGACATCTAGGTATGTTGGTGATAATTTTGATCTTCTTTTGTCTACCCATGTTGAACCTTTTAATTTTAAACAATATTTCACCGATGAGCCATGGGTGCAAGCCATGGAGGATGGGATGTCACAAATTGAGAAGAATGATACATGAGAGTTAGTTGATCTCCCTCATGGATAATCTAATATTGGAGGAAAGTGGATTTAGAAGTTAAAAATATGGATGTAATTATTTCAAAGTATAAGGCACGATCAGTTGCAAAAGGATATGTGTAGGAAGAATGCATTGGCTACGAGGAAGCATTTGTTCTTGTAGCAAGACTTGAAACTGTAAGAAATTTTAATTTCATTGCATCTCAGTTAAAGTTAACAATTTATCAAATGGATGTTAAATATGATTTCTTAAATGGATATTTGAAGGAAGAATTTTATGTTGAATAGCCTCAAGGTTTCATTGCTAAAGTTAAAGAAGATAAGGTTTATAGGTTTGAAAAGGCTCTTCATGGTCTTAAAAAATCCCCTAGAGCTTGGAGAATAGATAATTATCTTCACGATCTTGGATTTGTTAAATGTCCTTTTTGTTGATATTATGGTAGCTGTGGGAGGTATTTACCTCCACGTGTAAACCTAACAAGAATATAATATTTCAGGAAGTAAGAAGAAACCCTAATGAGTTGGCTAATAACCCTAGAAGACAAGTCGACTCAAGAGGATAATTTGTATTAGGTTATTAGCCTCCAAGAGAAGAATTCAGTCAAAAGAAATAATATATAATGAGTAAATAGGTATCCAGAATGAGAAGTCGGCCAGAAGAAATAATATATAATGAGTAAACAGGTATCCAGAATGAGAAGTCGGCCCAAGCAGATAGCCAGAATTAGTATAAATATAGGAGGCCAGTCTTCATTCTGGTAGGCATTCTCAGAATTGCAGAGCAGCACTTGTGCACACTGCAGTTGCCCATTTTGTGCGCAATTTTGGAGGAGAGCTGTCATTGCAACTGTTGCAGCTAGTAGATTTCGATTTTGGATTGGACTATCTCTTGGTTATGGTTTGGACTATCTATCAACTCTTGTTTGGTGCACTATCCTTTGGAAAAGGTGCACTGCCCTTTGTTTAGCTATCTAGCCTCGGGTTTGCTTTCGGAGTGATTCTTTGTCAAGGTTAAGGTGCTTGGAGGGTGGCTTTGGCCTATGGTTGGGTGACAATAGTGATATTGTCAATGGTAAAATGAGCACGTCCATTGTATTCCAACACTTTTGAGAGTGCCATGTGTTGTTCTAGAGTCTGTACTTAAGGCTTTGAAATATAGTGTCTAGGCATCCGAAAGTGGGTAAAAGTTGAAGAAGAGAGAAACGTCAACCTTCGGCAAAGGAAACTAAGGAATATTTCTACGTTGGCGTTGTCTAGCTTCCAACTGTTCCTGGATGGCTATATCTTGTTTGATCATTGACCATAAACATTTGAGTTCAACCCGGGTAGTGGCTGTTTTAAGAATAGTGTCAAAAAGGTTTAAGGCAATGTGCATTTGATTTGATAATCCAGGTTCGATATTGGGCTGTGTTGGTTCAGGGACAATCATGGAGGAACAGTAAACTAAGATAAAATTTAGAGAGAAATTAAGTGTTGTCTCAATTTGGTCATATAAAAGAGAATTTATGATTTCGGAAATAAAACGGGGTGCAAATCGAAGGCCCTTTCCCGTAACTGAGTTATATCTTAATAAAAGGTATGAGATGGGAGAAAAACATTTAGCTGTCTATGGTGTAAGGATCCTATCAAGGGAGAATCTCACATATAAACAGAAGAGGAAAACTGTAAGGAAATAACCCGATGTAGAATAAAATATATGTAGAATTTTGAAAGTGTTGACTGGTCTTACACCTGCTAATAGTTGGTATAGAGGAAAAATAGTAAACAATTATAGAAAACAAAAATTCATTCGCTATAGTAGTGGTCGTACTAAATTATAATGAAGCATTCACCAGTTGTGAATATGAAATGAAACGAAAATATGAGATACAAGAAAACAAACTCATAACATAGTCGTGATGGAATTGAGAATCTTCAGATTTGCTTCATATTAACTCTCAAAATGTAAAAACTCTGTTACTATTGACACGAAAAAGGTCCAACCCATTTTCTTTCTTTCTATGGTATATTTATACAGTTTTACAATAAGATAGAATCTCAATCATTACAAAAATTTCGGTTATGATAGGGAGGAGAGCAATCACACCATTTCTTCTTCGAGGTCTTCACTTGGTGGCAGAAGTTTGTCCTCGTGCGTGCTCAATACAGGTGACACATCTTTGGACCAGCTGAGATATTAGCCTCGATGGTTCTGCTTGACAGTTGGCTTCAAAAGAGCAACAGTCTCGGGCTAATTGCAGCAGCCTGTCTCCCATTTGTCTGTCTATGATGTCGATATCGCATAACTGTGCGCTTGGTTTAATCATACATTTGTCTATTTGGACTATGTCCACCATAGTCACTTGGGAGATCTCGGTCGAATCTCTTTCCTCTTTTTCCTTTAGATCAAGTGATATTTTTTCCATATTCATTTGCATCAACGCCTCGGCATTACCTCTGCTATCAATGCCTAGCAGATCACCATCTATAGAACTAAAGGCCTCTTCTAAGGAATTCGTTACCCTTTTGGCTTGCAGCTTGCCTTATACGATGTTGTGCTCCCATTCTTTTAATAGAATGTTTCCTCTGGTCTTCTCCGAAATGGTGAACCTAGGATTACTCCCGAACCCCTATTGTTTGTGGCTATCACAGCCTCTTGGAAAGTGACCTGAGTTGCTCCAGCTTCCCTTTCTCTAGCAGATAAGTTCTCTGAAACCTGGTTGACTAGCAAACAGTTGTCCCAGATCGCTTCTACCTTGGCGAGTAAATTTCGTTGGGCCACAGAGACTCTGCTCCGAATATCCATCACCTGGGATTTGAACATCCCGATGTTTATCATTCTGCTTTCGCCGATCTCCACCCTAGCATGTAGTTGTTTGATCAAATCCCTTTGCTGGTTCGCTTGCATCTGACCATCCCAGACCATCATCTGTGATTTCTCGAGCTTAGTCTTGAGTAGCTCTATCTCGTTTTTATCAGCCAACCCGGCCTTCTCTATGCCTACACTCGCCTGGTCTTTGGCAGTCTTCGTTGTTGTGGCTAGTCTAGCTTCCAGGGTCTTGATGAGGTGATTCTTTTGTTTCAGCTAGTTTTTCAAGACCCCGACTGAAAATTGATTTTCCGTGGCGTATGCTCCTAATGTCCCTGCTATTTCAGTCATGATTTTTTCATTCTTCTTGTCTTTTCCATCAGTTATAAATTTATATTTCTTGGCAGTTGACTCTCCTTCCTAATAGAATTCCCTTTTTACCACTGCCTTTCTCTTCTTATCGAAGAAAAACTCATTTGGAGGGAGTTCTTCTACCCTTATAGGTCTCAATTCTTCATTGAAGATCCATCATGCATCAATATTTCCTTGAGTCAACTGCAAGGGAGTAACTAATGTGATAGGTTCTCTGATCTGCTTCGCTGATTTTCCTGGAGTAGCAACTGGACTCTGCTTCTTCGATGGGTCGGAAGTCTTTATCTCAAATTTCAGACTCTTAGTTTTCTCTCCCTCATCCTGGTGTTTTTCTTGATCGGGAGTCGCATCCTTAGATCCTTTGGCATCTCTTTGTTTTTCCTCCGCCATACCCTGACTCTCACCCTGCAGCACTGCGGGAAGCCAATTGCATCGATGTTATTGGAATTTCAGAACATCGGCTCTTTATTTGGGTGCCAAGGTTTGTATCCAAGCTAGGATCTTGGCATAGGACCTTGCGCCTCGGAAAATGTCATCCGAAGGTGAATTCTCATGCTCAAATCTCTTGAGCCCGCAACTAGAAAAATGATTGCTCACGACCCTTTGTGGATCGTGCTTCTTGTATTCAATGAGGACCAAATTTAGGTCTTCTAGGGTAGCTTCCTAAGCTTTGGCATGCCCAAAATCTAATAAAGAATAAGAATTTAAATGAACAGGAAAAGGTGGCCATACCTTCTTTGAGTATCCCTTAATCTCCTTGCTTATACCACTGATTACTATTTGTCTGGCAACCTCACGACAAGCCATCTTGTCGGGAATGAACAATGGCAATGAATTTGGGGGAACATAAGCCCCAAAAACCCTGAGGTATGAAAATTCGGCCTCTACATACCAGTCTGCTATACTTCTCAGATTTGTCACTATATTGTCCAAGATCCTGGGTGGCGGGTGACCAAATATAGCGACATGCAGAGGCATCATCACCTAGTTGAAGATTTTGTATATGAAATTTGACGCTTTGTTTTCCCATAATTTTGAATGATAGACGTGTATGGGCTCGTCTTATGCTGGAGTCCAACTCCATCTCATTAAGGCAAATGGTGTCAGAAAACAAACCACGTCCATAATGTATGTAGACATGAAAAATGAAGACACCTTCCCGCTCTCTTTCTATGCCCGATACTCTATGACCCGACTGGTTTTATCATACTGAACATGGTTTTATCATACTATATGCATTCCTTCTGCTTGAACTCATCCAAGAATTCAGTGCCATATGTGTAGTTGGACATTGTGGGTAGCTTATACATGGCTTGCAGATGTTCAGGCCTGAAAGTACCGATGGTGACTTTCTGCTCATTCATGATGGTTCTGGTTGGTATGTCCACATGGTCTAATTCCCATCAGACCATGTCATAATATGGAAGCAATCGTGGCCTGCCTACTATTTTATGCATTCTGGATCGAATGAAAATCTTATACTTGGTGGTTATGTCATATTTTTCATTGTCGCTGGAGTCATTGGAACTGAGTCGATACTTCGAGGTGAAGTATTAGCAACATTGTCTAAGCCTTGTACCGAAACCTCAACACTGGCTTTGGATGCTTTTCGCAGAGCCATGGCTGGAGATTGTGTTTTATCTCTTCTACGATAGAAATACATATACATACAGAAGTCAGCTCACCGAGAAAATGTGCTCTGCGTAATGTAGAAATGAATTTTCTATAATGCATAACCGTTCTATATATATTCGAAAACTGGTACTCTTTCAGATGAAATCTGTCAAGTCATGCTCAAAATTAAATTTAACCATAAAAACCCAAGATTTATTCATCGATTCGCCCTATTTCCTAATTAATGCCATAAATTTTGGCAGTTTGAAGTGTCATTTGGCGTATGAAAGAAATAAGGTTACCTCGTAAATCGTGCAAACATCAAGAAGTGGGATGTATTGATTTAGCTAAATTAATATGGCTTTACCAACGTTAATTAATCTTTCGCCACTTGTCGTATCGGGAATTTTTCTTTAACACTTTGAACCTCTAACACCTGAGATTGCTATGATCGACTTTGGTTAATAAAAACGTAATCGTGATTAGGGACTTAATTAATTACATAATTATTATATTCACCATATCGCGACTCGAAGCTTTGAAGGTAAGTTTCCGGGAAGTTTGCATGACGAGCCACGAAACTGCGAGATCAAGATAATACGACTTAATTAGAAAGGGAAGATAAACTCGGATTAAATGATTAATTAATTACATTTATATCCTTATCGTGATTTCGTGAGTCGGGGTTTAGACGGTGTAACTTTTTAAAAAGAAAACGTCGAGTGGAAAATTGCCGAAAAGACTTTTACCATGGTTTAGCTTTTACTTTTTACCTTGACATGGGTTACTAAAATAAGGACTTCGTGTTCTCGGCTGGGGCTACGACAATAAACTTTTGGATTTGGTGAACGCCGAGGTGTGAAAACCCGATGACGTTTAATCATGGTTTAGGAAAACTTTACTCCCGTTACTTCCCTGGGTAAAAAACTAAAACGATTCCGTCGTTTCATTGCTCGGGATGTGTGAACTACATGATTTATAGCATCCGACCTACGAGATCCCGAGGTAGAACAAAAGAGGAAACATTTTTGTGAAAGGTAGGACTCACCTCGAGAGTATAATAATCATCGTTGCTCGCATGATAAAGCTTCAGAGATTTTGAAACCACAGAGGGAAAAAATGAAAACCATCTTTCGATTTCGAGCATCAAGAATGAAATCTGTGACGGGCTAGAAAAACAAAGGCGGCTCCAACATAGGCTCCAACTATGGATCCCGCTTTCTTGTAAGGTGGGAAGAACAGTAGACCACATTCCAATATTGGGTAAATGGAGTCCATAGCTTCAATCAGGCGAAAGGTTCCTGAGAACAGGGTATCGAAGGGGGAAAGAGACTTCGTTTTTTACCTTGAAAATCTTTTTTCAAACTCAGATATTATTTTTAAGCTTAGTTGTAGTCCCTTTCACGAATTTCCCTTTCCCACTACTAATTTCAGGTCTGCTTTAAGACAATCAAAACAGTTCTAGGAGACCCAACAGATCTTGCGGCTATCAGCTTGCATCAAAAGAAGAAGATTGTATGTTTTTAATTGGGAAGTCCCGTCTGAACTTGGGATGTAGATCAGGTTTTTGAAAAGAATTGGCTACCGGAATAGAGTGATATTCATGTATAACAGCCTTACAGATATCTTAGATATTGCTTCACTGCCAGCGAGCCTGTTCAGTACCCCGGTGAAGTTATCTAGCCCCTTTTACTGAATTTCCTTTCACCACTTCGGAATATATTCATGCATTTAAATGCTGAGACAAGGGAAATCATTTCTAAATTTCCTTTCATCGTCTATTGGACTAGGTGGGGCAATCATTTCTGAATTTCCTTTCACCACCTGTCTTATAATTTGCCTTTTAGAGCGCGAAGATGGGGGCAATCAGTTTGTATCAGGGCTGATATCTGTGTAATATTTTGCATTATAGGTCTGTCAACTTAATTTGATTACTGGGTACCAACCTTCCCTTTACCTTCACAACACCTTCGTTCTTAGGGAGAAAAAGGAAAATAACTTTCTTAGGGCATTCTGTTTGAGCAAGCTTCAATCCTCTGATGTCATTGAAAAACCCAGAAAAGTTAGGATCACTCTAAACGTTCCTTCACTTAGCAAGGGATTGAGTGGTTGTGAAGACCCTCTTTCTTTCCACAATCTACTTTGAAGCTCATGAGGTTGAAACAAAAAACTCTTATCCCTTCGTATATGAAACAGAAATATGGTGACCTTTTTTAAAAGGTAAACTTGAATATAGAAAGGATGTCAGGTAGTGACTTACTGATTGAAACTACAGAGGTCAAAAATTCAAAACTGACTCTTGTAGATATTTTTGGAGATACTTTACTTTGACTGACTGTTTTTAAATTGGGTGAATCGTTTAAATTGTCTTAATTTTTCAAAGATTATTAAACCAAGAAACAACTATGTAATTTATCAGTTCAGTTGATGTTGTTGTTTGAGTGAGGTTACCTTGGTTTTCTTTAATAGTCCCTTTAGAACATGTCCTTTGAGAAATCTCATCTTTACCTTTTCATTTCAATTTCTTTGCGCAATATGAATTTTCTTAGGTATCACCTGTTTAAGCCGATTTATTTCTGACACCGTCTTTCAGTTTACCTCTTCTGCTTGTTTTGTATGTAGCTGGAATCCTATAAGAGGCAAATACGAATATTATCGGGGCTATCCGAAATGTGTCGAAAGTTCATGAACGAAAAAAAAAGAAAATCAAGAGCAATGATTAAATGAAAAATATATATATGTACACACAAATATTATTATTATTATTATTATTATTATTATTTTAATCTGGCGACTGCTACGTCATATAATGCTTCAGATATCGCCCATTGACAGGGGCGTTGAGGACTTCTTCATCTATATTTTCCAGTAGGAAAGAATTTTTTCCTTCCAAAGCAGAGACCCTGAATGGCCCATACCAGAGGTGGTCAAATTTACCATGTTTTGCTACTTCTTCCTTTCTTTCATCCCACCTTAACACTAAATCACCTGGGAGGAAATATCTGTCCTTTTCTTTGCGGTCGAATAATGCCTTCATGTTATCTTGGTACTTCTACATCTTTTCATCTACTTCGACTCTATGCTTTTGAACCTCGATCAGTTGATTTATCCTTCTGGTGACATGATTGGGTTCTTCATTTTGATCTTGCCATAACTTCATCACTGGGAGCGCTAGGTTTATAGGTAGCATAGCATCAATCCCATATACCATCTGAAAAGGAAAAATTCCAATTGACCTCTTTGTGCTTATGCGATTCACCCACAATGCGTATTTTAAGTGCACATGCCAAGACCTTTTATTTTCATCCAATACTTTCTTGATTATATTTACCAGGCTCTTGTTAGATGATTCAGCCAACCCATTTCCCTAGGGGTAATATGTTGTGGAATGGCCAAGAACAATGTTATACTTTTGACAGAAACTGATCATAGCCATAGATTTAAAATCTTGGGCGTTGTCAGTAACTATCTTTCGGGGGAAACCAAATCTTGACAAAATGTTGTCTTCTAAGAAATTGATTACCACCGAGTTTGTCGCCCTTTTGGTTGGGATGGCTTCCACCCATTTAGTAAAATAATCTGTTGTGTTTAGGATCCACTTTTGTTGAGCACTGAATGGGGATTAATCTCACCTATGAAGTCTAGACCCCATTGTTGAAACGGGGCTTCATATTTGACTGGAACTAAGGGCAATGTCGAGAGCTTTTGTTTACCTGCAAACAGTTGACAAGGGTTGCAGGCACGTACTTTGGAATTAATGTCCGAGAAAAGTTTTGGCCAGTAGTATCCATCCCTCAGAATCTTGTAAGTTGTAGCTCTCCAAGCGTGATTCCCCCCATAGATTCCCTCATGAAATTCATCTATAACCCACTGAGTTTCTGATTCGACTAAATAAACTAGCAGGAAACCGAGTGGATCTTTCCAATATAGCTGACCTTCGGCGATACAATATTTAACTGCATGGAGTTTTAAAGTCCTGGCTTTAGATGGTGATATATCATTTGGGAATTTTAGATTTAGCAGGTATGACACTATGTCTTTATACCAGCCTGACAATATGAACTTCTCTTTGATCTTGTTTGGACCTGTTTCTTCATTCAGCTCATTTAGGTTCATATCTTCGTCACCTTCCTGAAGGAAATTTATATCTAGGGCTCTGAAATTCGACTCAGCTAAGAGTTTGGCCAGGCCTTGCCCTTTTATTAATTTGGTTAGTTTGACTTCCAGATCAAATTCTTGGATTTTGGCGAGCCATCGCCCTCTTTTTCCATTGTTGTCTGGTTGTACCAATATATCTTTCACAGAACTGGTAGGCACGTACACAATTATCTGTGAGTGTAGTACATACGTTCTGAATGCCTTTAATTCTTTTACCATGGCGTACGCCTGTTTTTCTATTATATCATACTTCAGTTCCGTGTCTCTAAGACTCTTGCTGAAAAAGGAGATCAACTGTTTGAATCCTTCTTCGTTCCTTTGTAGGAGCACTGCAGCGATAGTGTGTTCAGAAGCAAATGAGAAGATAAGAAAATCTTTTAGATAGTCGGGGCTCGCTAACACAGGTGCCTCGCTTATGAATTTCTTAATATGTGCAAATGATGCTTTGGCCTCGGTTGTCCATTTTACTTCGCTATCCTTCTTCAACATACCTGTGATCAATTTTACAATCTCGACGAAATTCGGGATAAACCTTCATAAAAAAATTATTCTTCCTAAGAAAGATTGAATCTCTTTTACATTTCTGGGAATATTTATAGTATCTATTGCTTCAATCCTCTTAGGATCAATCCTGATTCCATCCCTAGATACGATATGACCCAAAATATTACCTTCTCGCATGGAGAAATGTGATTTCTTTGGGTTTAAAGATAGACCAAACCTGCGGCATTTTTCGAAAGTCTGTTTAAGATGCATCGAGTGTTCTTCATCGGTTTTAGAGAAAACCGTCAAATCGTCGAGGTAAATGACTACGAAATTATCCCTTTATTTTATGAAAGTGATGTCCACAGCATGCTAGAATGTGGCCCCTACATTCATCAAACCAAAAGGCATTTTGTCATACATGAACGTACCCCATGGTGTGGTGAAAACAGTTTTTTCCCTGTCTTGTTCATTCATGGCGATTTGATTATAACCAGAGAAACCGTCGATCATAGACATTCGGTTTGCTCCAACTACCTTTTCTAATACATGGTCCATTTTGGGCAGTGGATAGTTGTCCTTGACAGATGACTTATTTAAGTTTCGGAAATCCACACACAGTCTGATTTCCCCACTCTTTTTCCTGACCGAGACCAGGTTTGGTACCCAGTCTGAATATCTCAGAGGTACTATTATTTTTGCATCTAAAAGCTTCTTAACTTCTTTTTCGATCATAGGTAAAAAAATGGGGTTAGTCTGTCTAAGATTTTGCCTAAATGGTTTGACCCTAGGCTTCAAAGGTATCTTGTGATCAATTACGGAAGTGTCATATGTTCTTAACTCATCATAAGACCAAGTGAAAACGTCCTTATACTGTCTAAGTAGGTCTTTATACTTACTCTTTATTTCRGGAGGAAGGAACTTGAATATTTTTACTATCCTGRATTATGCTTCAGTTCCTATATCATAGTCCTCCACTTCTTCTGGTTGGGGTTGTAGAGTGGATTTTACAGGTACGTCGTTCTAATCAAAAATTCTTTCTAAAGGAATCAATCCTTTCAGAATCTGGTTGTTTTTAAGGAACAACATACGATGATCCGCAATTTTTTCTCGGAAAGCCTTAGGATCTTCCCCTTCTTGCATGATCCATATCGGGTCATTTTGATTTTCTTGGTCTACATGTGTTTCAGAGAATTCACCCACTGCTTCAAGAAATTTCTTAATTTGTTCATCATCCTCAAAGACCTGCCAGTGTTGGATATTGTCTGGTATAGATGGTTTGTGTCTGATTTCAATGTGATACTTTAATTTGAAAGTGGTGGGAGGAGAGAAGGTTGAAGCTGCTTTAGCCAATGCGTCAGCGTGTAAATTCTTTGCACGTGGGATGAAATGGACATTTGCGGACGAGAAAAAAATTTACATGAGATCCCAAGCACAATTCCTGTATGATCTTAATTTGGGATGCTTGTCTTGGTACTGTCGATTTATCTGTTTGACTATTAACTTTGCATATCCATATACCTCTAAGTTATTTATTTTTATCTTTTTAGCAGCTTCCAATCCTAAGACCAGTGCTTCATACTCACATATGTTGTTAGTATAATCTACATCCCACTGCAGTCGGTAGGAAAAAGGAACAACGAATTTACCTTCGGGAGCCACTAAAAGCACTCCTGCACCGGCCCCTTTAGAAGATGAAGCACCATCAAAATACATTTTCCAGACACTGGTGCTACACAGATATTCTGTCATGTAACTTGACTCTTCCTGCTCTATATCGTTTTCATCCAGACAACCATCTAAACCATCATGAAAAGACAAAATACAATTTCCCAGATCTTGGTTCGCAATGTAAATAGGGAAATTGTTTGGGTTTTGAGGATCACTCACTGTATATGCTAATCTCATTTCTCTGTACAACCGAGTAAATTGGCCGCCAAACACAGGAATTGTGGCGAACGTCATATCCAATTGAAGGGAACCCCCCAGATTGGCTCCCCATGACCTAGACAACAGTAAGCCATACTTAGGGGGAAGATCTACAATAACCACATCCATCAGGATAGTCTTAACCGGGACCTGTGTCAGGGTAACTACTAAGTCCTTAATCATTCCCATACACTTAACCCTTCTCGAGTCAAAGGAGTAAAGATCTCCATAAGTTC
>JASDQU010014522.1:40128-94466 GCA_032191745.1 Picea mariana | reverse complement strand
CAACCTGGGGCAACCTAGAGAAATTATGCAACACATAGTTGGTTGGGCATGTTTCCATCATGACATCTTAATGTCATGTGTCGCCAAGAATAGCAATTGAGTTGAGTTGGGTTGTTGGACGAGATTGCATCCTTTGGACAAGGTAGCTCTTCGTAGAGTTACGAAATTCAGTTAGAAACAGTATGACTTGACAATTGGGTGGTGGATGCATGGTGCCTTGAAGTGGAAGCAATCAAGGTGTGGAGATGGAAAAACATTGGAGATGAGTTCGGCTAGTTGCATAAGAAGTTTGGGACTTAGATGAATTTCGGAAGTGGACAAATGGACTCATCCTTGTATTGTAATGGAGGTCTTGCAAAGTTATGGAGCTGCAGATGGTTGTTGAGGTGAAGATGGTTGTTGAGGTGAGTTCAAGTGGAGAGTTGGTTTCTTGGGCAAGCAGAGGTCCAAGACAATGGACTTAGAACATGGTTGCAGTGAATGATGCCATTGGAAAGGTATGGTTGGTTTTGAGCTCTTGCATTTCCTAAGTGTTGCAGTGATTTCTTTGAAGGGAAGATGGATGAGTTGGTGGTTCAAGTACATTATGTATCCTCGATGAAAACTGAAAAACTTGAGGGTGACCAAGTGGTGCATAGATTCAAAGAAGTGTTGTAGTCGTTTGGGACGCCCTAGTTGGCTAAATGTGCGAAAGATCTTGAGATGACCTACTTATACAAGTATTGTGGTGGACTTAGGTATATTTGGATGCAATCGTGGAGGTGGCTTGAGGAATTTGCCTAACTCTTTGATGGGTTGTGTTGGACTAGTCACTGCAGTGAAGTGGGAAGTGAGGTCTAGACGTGTCGAGTTTGAGAGGATGGGTGAGGCTCCCTGGTGCTTGGTGCCTTATCTAGATTTGTTTATTCAAGTGGTGACTTGACAAGTCATAATGATAGTGCCATAGTTTGGACACTTGCAGCAGGTGCAAGCTAGTTAGTTCTAGGAGATAGATGGAGTTAGCAAAGGACTCAACCAAGAACTATTGCCAGTCAATCTAAATGGGAAGAATGCAGACCACGTGACTTGGGTGGTGTTCACTCTCCTTTGATATGGGACATTGTATGAGGCAGAGCACACCTTCATGACTTTCAGATGGTTGCGCAATGACTCAGAGATTCTATGGGGGTCATTGGTTTTTGTAGGAAAACTATTGATTTGAATGTGCCTGAGGCATGGAATTTATTTGAAGTGACACATTCTACTTGGATCACTTTGGACAATTCATTTGGGATATTTGAGGAGTGTATGCATGTTGACCACACTCATCAAAAATATTGATTTTCATTTAGGTGACTTGATGAAAGGAGGTGAGTTGAGGACTTTCCTTAGTTTGGAGGATTGTATGGACAAGCAGATTACATCATGAAGAAATTTCTTGGACATGGGCATTTATCTTGCTTTGGGAAGCATGGTTAAGGGTGAAGCCTAACCATTCCAAGTCATAGAGAGGAAAATTCAGCAACATGGTTGGGTGATGAAGTAGTGAGGCAAAGGCAATATGGACATATAGATATTGGAGCATAATGGCTAATTGTACCATGGGGTGGACAGTTGATCCGAAATTGATCTTTAAAGACTTGGCTAAGTTTTAAGCATGTGTTCATTTACCAATTAGGAATTAATGAAAGAAGAATAACATAATAAGATATTATAGAAGCCATCATAATGAAATGAAGATCATAATGTAAACTCAAATAACAACAAACCATAATAGCAAAGTTGTTAACGGAGTTCGGCAAGATTACCTACGTCTCTCGGCCTTTGTCTCAGTGGTTGAGGCTTTCTTAATTCTCTTCAATGCTTCAAAAGTAAATCAGAAAAGTGTCAAAATGATTACAAACAGGTCTCGTTGTGTTCTGCTCAAACTCAAGAATCCAAAACAACTGACAGCACTGAAAAAGGTTGAGTGTATCTTTCGAAATTGGCCCACAAAGTTTCCCTCCTCAATGGTTTCCCTGCATAAAAATGGCTTTGGCTTTCAAAATATTCAACATTTATCATGTTTTGAACTTTTTTATTGTCAAAAGACCTTTCATTCTTATATATGTGGATTTGGGGTTCTCCTCCCAACTTCCTCCCAATATCTAGCCTCAAATCAGGCTCCATATCCCCCAATAATGGCTAAAATCCATTAAAAACAACATTAAAAATCATAAAAATCTTTAATAAATAGTTAAAAACCCAAAATTGGGAAAAATCTAGGGAAGTTCCATGTGGCCATCCATTGGGCACTAATTTGTTAAGCCCCTTGATTCCTGACCCTTGGTCATAGGGATGACCATATGGCCTAGTCCTTATGCGCCACGCACCCATCTATTGTGCTAGATCCTGGTCTACAACCCCTTAGTCTTCGGTGTGTTGGTCATATCCAGGGCCATGTGCCTTGGTCCTTACCTTCCATGTGCCTCTACATGGTCCTAGATCATATTCCTTAGCCCCCTGGTCAGTCGGGCTAGCCCTCGTCGACCAAGGCTTATCCCTCAACTCACAACTATGTCAATTCAAAACAATATTTCGTCGATTATGGTTAAGTCCCAAAGTATAGCCCTGGTGGTTAGCGGGTTTGGAGTAGTCTTTTGGCGCAACTGGAGGTCATGCGTTCGAAAATTGCGGAGGAAAAACAAATTTTTGAACCGACCCACATTGGCCAAATCTAGGGTGCCACATGGCACCCTATGATTAGGCCGCATGTCACCTCTAGATTGACCCATACCATCCAGTCATCATACAGTCAGCAACACAGTCAGCACTGCCACATCATTTTCGTACAACTATGTCACCTTCCCAATCAACTACCATGTCATCTGTCATCTAGCCCAGTCACCTGCCATGTCAACATTCGTACAGCCCAATCACCCTGCCACGTCAACATCCATACACTACCACATGTCAATTTTGTATTGGTCCAACTCAGCTTGAAAACACCAAAATTGAGTGACACATGTCACCTCCTAGTGCTTCCATGTGTCATGCTGATGTTATCATTTCATACTACTGATGTCACCTGTCATACTGTTGACGTCAGCAGTATGGCATGTTGACTTTGACCAGATTAACTTTTTGCATATTTGGGAAATCGGGTAGAACACAATAAATTTCACATACATCATCCATTTGTGAAAACAAATATATGGATGGAATCGGTGCGACGATTCGAATGCAATGGCATTGGTTTCGTTTGATTCTAAGAACTTTTATTTTTAGTCCTTCCTGGATCCATTTTGGATCATGCCTCCCCACTAAGACCTTTTGGTCCTCCAAAAGGGTATTAACTAGTCATCAAGTGCGGGATAGGCCACCCGACTTGTCCTTTGTCTTTAAACTCTATCCTGGGCACCTGTCTCATCATAATCAATTGCATAAAAACCATGACAACTGACAGTATATTGTTAGCCACTTGTACTTTTTCACATCTTATTGAAGCCACTACCATCCATGTTGAAAACATTAGCAGCGATAACATCAGAAATATGACTGTAACTTAGTTGATATGTTTGATATGATTGCATGACATTATCTTATCTTGAAGAGAAGTATGATTGAAGTTCCATTCTACAACCATCTCATGTTCATGCTTAAGATCAACTTCTTTACTTGGCACAATTATGGGCGTGTTGCTTGCATAAGTTGTATTCCTTAATTGTTCCATTGTTTGAAGAGATTGATTTGATTTTAAGTGATGAGCATGTACAACATATTCATTTCCTTCTTTAGTTAAGTGATATTGATTATGTTCCTTGTAGAATATTGCTTTGCCATCATACAAATAAGGGCTTCCTAAGACCATTCCACATTCATTGAGTGGCACCACATCACACGTTACCTCATCCACAAACTTTGATGAAATTTCAAACTTTAAAGTGCATTGCTTTGTTATGTGCAATTCATGATTGTTTCTTATCCATTTAAGTGAGTAAGGCTTATGATGTAGCTTAGTTTTCAATCCCAATTGTTTAACCACTTCCTATGAAATCAAGTTAGATTGAGATCCATTATCTATCAATGTATCGATCTTGGTATGTTTCATTATCACCCTTATGTGAAACAATTTACTTCTAGAATCATATCCATCACCAATTTTACCTGTCAAACCAATTGTTGTGATCTTAGTCTCATCACCTGAATCATATCCCAACTCTATTGGTCGTGTTGTTGTTGCCACTGTTTTCCTCCCTTTCTTTTCTTTGAACCATTTCGGTCTCTTCTCTGGGTGCAATTGCCAGCAATGGTCATCATCATGCCCTTCTTTCTTGCAATGCTTGCAAGAGAGATTATGTTCCTTTCTTGTCGTTGAATTTTATTTATTTGCATTCCCCTTCCTTTTGTCCTCTTTCCTTGAAGACGATTCCCCTGATACACCAATTCATGCTTTCCCTACTTCAATGCATGTTGCTTGAACAGAAACCTCATCAAGATTAGTAGGTCCAAACATAAATACAGTGTTACAAAAATGTGCAGGGAAACCTCCCATATACTTCATAAGAGTTTCTTGGGCATGTAATGGAATGTTTAACATTAATTCCATCCTACGAAATTCATCTGTGTATTCTTGTATTGTTTGTCCCTTTCTTAGTTTAAGACTTTGCCATTCAATTAAAGCCTTATCTTTATAACCCAAAGGATAAAATTGTTTTCTAAGTGAAAAAATAAAATATTGCCATGATGGAAATACATTACCAACTTGTTGCATGCCATTTTGCAACTTACTCTACCACCAGATGAGTGATGTGCCTGCAATACGAAGCAATGCCATCTTGATTTGATTTGCTTCATATTTGATTTGTTGCACACTGCAATAAACTTCCATCTATCTGACCCAATTATCAAGCATCTCAGAATTGACTTCACCATCATACATGGGCAATTCAAATTTCACATCAAGCTTAAGTAAAGCCATATCATGTTTATGTTTATGGGAATGTTTTCTTGCGGTGGATTTTGAACTTGTACTTGAATAAGAAGAAGTTGATGGAGAAGAAGGAGGTTAAGGAGGAGATTTAGGAGGATCCTCTCCTTCTTCATTTTTGTCTTGTTTTGAATATTCCCCTTGGAAAGGCCTCTTATGTTCCAAGTAATTCTCATATAATACCTTTACCATATCAGACATGGCGAATAAAGTATTTTTCAACTCTATCTCATTCTAAGACACGCCTTCTTTCGATGCCATCTCCTCACTTTGAGAAGTCCTCTTTCTTGATCCAATCTTTGGATCCCATTCTACAAGATCTCCTTCACCATGACTCATATTTTCCCTAGTAATCATGCAAACTCAAAAAAAAACCATCAACCCACTCTAATACCACTTGATCCGTAATTGATCTTTAAAGACTTGGTTAAGTTTTAAGCATGTGATCATTTGCCAATTAGGAATTAATGAAAGAAGAATAAATTAATGAGAGATTATAGTAGCCATAATAACTAAATGTAGATCATAATGTAATCTCAAAGAACATTAAACCATAACAGCAAAGTTGTTAATGGAGTTTAGCAAGATTGCCTACGTCTCTGGACCTTTGTCTTAGTGGTTGAGGCTTTCTTATTTATCTTCAATGCTTTAAACGTACATCAGAAAAATGTCAAAAGAATTATAAATTGGTCTGGTTTTGTTCTTCTCGACCTCAAGAATCCAACACAACTGATGGCACTAAAAAAATTTGAGCGTAGCTCCTGGAATTGGCCTGCAAAGTTTCCCTCCTCAATGGCTTCCCTGCATAAAAATGGCTTTGGCTTTCAAAATATTCATCATTTCTCATGTTCTGAATTTTTTTTACTGTCCAAAAACCTATTATTCTTATAGATGTGGATTTGGGGTTCTCCTCCCAACTTCCTCACAAGATGTGGCCTCAAATCGGGATCCAAATCCCCTAATAATGGCTAAAATCCATTAAAAACAGCATTAAAAATCATAAAAGTCTTTAATATATGGTTAAAAACCCAAAATTAGGAAAAATATGGGTTCAACCCCCTTCTCCCGGGATCTTGGCCATATGGGGAAGGTCCATGTGGCCATAGGCTGGGTGCGCTAGTCTGTCAAGCCCCTTGATTCCTAGCCCTTGGTTGTAGGGATGGCCATATGGCCTAGTCCTTATGCTCCATGCGCCCATCTGTTGCGCTAGCTCCTGGTCTATATCCCCTTGGTCTTCGATGCATTGGTCATATGCAGGGCCATGTGCCTTAATCCTTACATTCCATGCACCTTCACTCAATCCTAGCTCCTGGTCCTTAGCCCCCTAGTCGATTAGGCTAGCCCCCACCGATCGGGGCTTATCCCACAACTCACGGCTATGTCAATTCAAAACAATATTTTGTCGATTATGTTTAAGTTCCAATGTATATCCCTAGTGGTTAATGCATTTAGTGCAGTCCATTGGCGAAACCAGAGTTCATGGGTTTGAAACTTGCGGAGGCAAAACAAATTTTTGAACCATCCCACATTGGCCAAATCTGAGGTGCCATGTGGCACCCTGTGATTGGGCCATGTGTCACCTACGGATTGGCCCATACCTTCTAGTCATCATATATTTAGTATTTCCACGTCAGTATCGTACAACCACATCACATACCCAATCAACTGCCACGTCAGCTTCCATACAACCTAGTCACCATGTCATGTCATCATCCGTACACTACCACGTGTTAATTATGTATTGGTCCAACTCAACCTGAAAAAGCCAAAAATGAGTGACATGTGCCACCTCTTGGTGCTGCCACATGTCCTGCTGATGTCACATGTCGTACTGTTGATGTCAGCAGTACGACATGTTGACTTTGACCAGTTTGACTTTTTGTCTGTTTGGGAAATCGGTCAGAACATGATAACTTTCGCATACTGCGTCCTTTTGCAAAAAACATTATATGGAAAGAATCAGCGCGACAATCCAAACGCAATGGTGTTGATTTCGTCCAATTCCGAGAACTTTAATTTTTAGGCCTTCCTGGATCCATTTTGGATCAACAGTGGAGTCAAGTTGTCAGGGACGACTTTGCTTTGTGGTGACTTCATAGTGCAACAAGGTGAAAGGTGACCTGGCTTTGTTTTGAGATCATTGTTTAGATGGACCGAATTGCAAAAGGAATTCAAAGTAAGGATGTGTCAGTAGGTTCAAAGTGTAGCACTTAGACATTGTGGAGGATCTCCTTAACAAAGATCAAATGATGGAAGCAGTGATGAGACAAGAATGGACACTTTCCTTAGTCTTTAGAGTTGGATAAAGTGATGAAGATGTGACAAAAAATTCTAAGTTCAGGCATGAGGATGTGCATGCTCACGGATGGGGCACGACATTTGGATTAGCTACCCAACTAGTTCAAGACACGGGGGTCGACAGTGTGTGGAGACATGGAAACATTGGTTGAAGTATGGGAGCAGCAACAAGTTCACAGAAGTTCAACACTTAGACATTTTTGAAGTTTTGGTTGAGGTTGCAGCAGCAATTGAGAAACAGCGACAACAACAAAATGGAGAGTGATCGTCATAGTGGGACAGTGGCATTTTAGACATTGCAAATAGATTTGGGGAGTAGATGTCTTTCCATCATTGTGAAAATTTTGGTCGCACACAACTTTGGGCAGAGGGTAATGTGGATGGTTGCATAGGTTGTGGATCATTGTTGTGCGAGTTGGAAACTTGGGGTTTCTAATTGGCATGAAACTTGGGGTTCCCAGCAGACTTAGTTGCAGCAGAGACACAAGTTCGCGAGGAGACTTGGAGAGCACAGATTTTGTGGATGTTATCAGGGATGGAAATGACTTGATGTGGGGGAGGATGTAAGGCCTTGGGAGATTAGCTTGGGCCTGTGCACTTCCACCATAGTCTGAATCAAGTAGGAAGGATGCTCAGTGTGAATGAGGAGACAAACATCTTCATATAGGGGAGATTTGGGGCTCCTTGAGTGCGTGACATGTCAAGGGATGAATCCACTCAGGATTCCTTTTGACACAAGTTATACAATGGACAGTTTGATGAAGGGTTGAGGGAAAGACTTGGGTGCTCCACCAAATGGACAAATTGGCTAAGGCATGGTGTGTTCACTTTGAAGAGTAGGCCCAACTCACCTAAGGGGTGTGTGCATGCAAGAGGACTAGTTAGTTCAACAATTGGGGTGTGCCTACATGAGGGGCGCACCAAGATTGGGAGTGTTGGTCCCAAGGGGTGCAATGGTTGATGACCGCATGGGTTCATTTGGTTGACCAAGTCCACGAAGGGGCATGACGTTTCATTTGGGTGACCGATTCCGTGAAGGAGCATTACGATTCATTTGGACATGGATTTGTGAAGGGGCATGACACCCCCAAAGGAAACGATGGTTTGTGATGGTGACATTTGGATAGCCTATAAGAGAAAAAGAGCACACAACCAAGGAAGGTAAGTTTTGGAAAGACAAGGAGAACAAGAGAGCTCTGTAATTATGAGGCAAATGAAAAGGGCAATCTCCCTCAAGGAGCCAATTTGTTCCACTTGGGAGGACTTGTGTTGCCTCGAGGTGGATTCGTTGAATAGATATGAGCAATTTTATCTTGGGACGATTTTGTCTAAGTATGGAAACACAGATCTTTGGAGGCATGTGTGAGGTAGAATCAAATTCTATGGAAATGAAGAGGCAAATTATGTGGTTGGGGGCATGTCTGAGGTGCATTGCAGGTAGCTATGAAAAAAGTTGTGAAGGAGAGTCTTGGTGATGATTTGTGTATGAATTTCTTGGTAACATGAGGTGAGTCGTTTTAATTTTCCCTGTTCTAAACCGAGTCGGTAGTGCTCATGTTGTAATTGTTTCACAATAACAAAGACTTAGCCAAGTGTTAGGAACAATTTGTGTCACCCACACCATATCTATATTTGTCTTTCTTTTGTTCCACAGTTCTCTTGGTTTCTCATGGATGTATGTTTATATATATGACTAAGTTTTAGAGTAGTTAACAAATGTCTAAGTATACAAGAGTTTCACTAGAGTAAGAGTGTGATTCATCAGTAGCCTAGAACGAAGTATGGATATGCTCTAGGTGAAGAGGTGTAGTCTGGATGAAGTATCCTTGGTGGTGTCAAGCAACCAAGTGAGAAACGTCGTGGTGCCACACACCCTCAAGAGGTGTACGATTGCAAAGCATGATGTGGGGACTTGACACTATAAATTCTAACCTTGTACAATATCTACTGCAAACAGATATTCATAAAGGAACAGAAAATATACAATGGCAAATACAAACATTACACAGAGATTTTTCACCTGGAAACCCAAACCGAGAAAACCAGCATATATTATATTCATACATTGTTTTACATTGTTTACAATACAATATACATATAGGAGCCAGCGGCATCCAAAACCCTAACCCAATGACCTGGATTAGTCCAAAACCCTAATTCCTTAACCGGAAATAGAAAACCATCGGCAAAAAACTATGTGTCGAAAAACCACCTAATATCATGTGGTCCTGGAAATATGTCGTCCCGGTAATATGTCGTCCCGGAAATATGTCGTCCCAGAAATATGTCGGCCCGACGGAAATATGTCGGCCCGGAAAAAAAAAATTCGGGGGCGCTGCCCCCTCTAACCCCCCTGCGTGCCCGGCGCAGGTGCTCAGACACTACTACTCGTGCAAAGAATATAACACATACCCAACAGACACTTCATATATTTTCCTTTTTATAATAATAATAATCATGTCAAATTTACTTTCATATATTTTCTTTTTTATATTTATAATAATAATCATGTTAAATTAACTTATAATATTTTTGTGTTTGTAATATAAGGTATTCCTAAGATTTCTCTCATAAGTTTTCTTATTTTGATTCAAAGATGTATGTATTTTTAATTATTTAGAGTATATATTCTTAACTGTTAAGTATGGGCATTTGCAAGAAGTTGATGGATGAAATTGTGGCAATGTGGTATACATGAGCATGCACACATCACATTGGAACAAGTGCATGTTCCTATGTGTGTGCATTCCTATGCATCTCATTGCCACAATTTTGTCCATTGACTTCTTGTGAATGTCCATATATACACTTAACAGTTAAGAATGTGTACTCTAAATAATTAGAAATGTGCATGTGTTCCTAATCCTATAGCCTTGTTGCTTCTCAAATTGCCACACATGCTTGTGAACACAGTTTTTTAGGAATGTGCATGTGTTCCTAAGTAGAAGCACACATGCACCTTAGAACATGTAGTGCATTCCTAAGTAGGAGTACGCATGTGCTTTAGAATGCATGCACATTTTAAAGTGCATGCAGATGAAAATGTAGATAACCTACCATATTTCCACCTATGGTTAATGTTTCCTCCCTTACCATGTCTAGGGCACCAATACCCATACCTAGTGCTCAAAAATGCTAATGGTACCTATATACCTAGTTAGAGGAAAATGATTCCCTCAAAAGGTCATTTGTGGTGGTTCAAGGTGTCATTCTTATCCCCATAAACTTAGAAGCTTCCTTTAGGGCCTAAATCGTGGGTTTGTTCCTTTGACGATATCTATTATCTAGAGACTCGTACTTAATGTGCAAAACCTTATAATGTTGACTATCCCCATCCAAAGACCAATGATACCTTGGGAAGGTCCTTTGTGGTGGTTCAACATGTCATTATTGGCCCTATATGCCTACAATATTCCTTTAGGACCCAATGCATGGGTTTCCTCCCTTGATCATGCCCAAGAACCCAAAACTCATACTCAGTGCCCAAAATCTCCTAATGATGCCCATATTCCAATTTGAAGGCCAAAGATACCCTCGAGAGATCATATATGGTGGTTTGAGGAGTCATTCATGACCCTTGAGCCATGGAAGCTTCCTAAAACCTCAAGAGGTTGGGTGTGGTGGTTTGAGACATTGTGTTTGGCCCTATATGCCTAGAAGCTTTATAGTTCGGCTAAGGTTTAGTTTTTCCCCCTCGACCATATCAAGGCCTTGAGACCTATACCTAATGCTAAAAACCTTGTGATGGCACTAGCATCCTTTCTTACAAGCTAAGGATAAGCTCCATTGATCATGTGTGGTGCTTCAAGGAATTGTTCATGGTTCTAGATGCCTCAAATATTTCTTTAGAAACTAATGCATGGCCTTATTCCCTATACGGTTTATAGGACCCTGAGACACATATATACTAATTAAAACCACTTAGTGGCACCAACATCCCCAACCATAGGCTAGGATACCCTCAAGATGTCATGTGTGGTTGTTTTAGAGGCATCCTTTTTGGCCTTGGATGGCTAGAAGCTTCCTTTAGGGCCTAAGTTTCATGTTTCCTCCCCTGATGACGTCCAAGGCCCTGAGACCCATACCTAGTGCTCAAGACGCTAATGGTACCTATATACCTAGTTAGAGGTAAAACTTTCCCTCAAGAGGTCATTTATGGTGGTTCAAGGTGTCATTCTTGGCCCCATAATCCTAGAAGATTCATTTAGGGCCTAACTCTTTTGTTTCTTCTCCTAGCCATATCTAAGGTCCAGATCCTCATATTTAATGGTTAAAACCTTATGATGTTGATTATCCTTATTTGGAGACTAAGGATACCTTGGAAAGCTCCTTTTTGGTGGTTCACCATGTTATTGTTGTCCTTAGATTCCTAGAACTTTCATTTAGTACCTAAGGCATGGGTTTCCTCTCTTAATCATGTCCAGTGACCAAAGATCCATACCTAGTGTTCAAAATATCTTAACTATACCCATATCCTCACTTGAAGGAAAAACATCCCTTCGAGAGGTTGGCTATGGTGGTTTGTGTTAGGATATTTAGACACTTAGGATTTAGTTAATATCTACTTGTTCTAATGTGTCATTAGGTAAAAGTGTGTTTCTTAATGTGTTCCTTTAGTATGCATTAGTATGCATTTGTATTTAGGAAATTCGACGGTCACGATATATTCCCGACATAGAGTGATATGACGATTCATATTCTCCTCGATCTTAACAGCTACATTGATTCATGGCTTAACACCCGATTGGTCCATGATCTCTATTTAAAGGGAATGGAGGGTCATTTTTTGATGATCGATTGTAAGAAAATCTCTTGTAAAATCTCTATGTAATATTTTTCTTTTGCATTAATAAATTGATCCAAGTGGTTGCATTGGCTGGGGTCGTGGATGTTTCCTCGTAGGGGTTTTACCACATCAAAATATCGATGTGTTGATCTTTGATCTGGTTTTGTGAGTGGTTACTAAAGGTGTTCCTCCTATGTTGGAATACATGTTTTGTAAAACATGATATCAGAGCATTTTTGAACAACCACTCCCATTGTAGATCGAGATCTTGAAGCCGAGTTACCTCATCTCTGATTTCTGTCATTTCCGTACACTTTTGGGCTAGGAGGATTATTTCATTGCATATATATCACTCATTTTAGTCAGGAACGCTTTTTGTTTCACTCGAAAAGTTTTATGTTTTCCCAAGATATGGCCATTTCAGTCAGATCTAGAGGTATAATGCCTGAATACACCCTTTTTAAATTTTTGCAGAGTATTATTTCAATTTTATATTGTTTGTTTATGGGTTTCTACTCTTTTAGATCTATGTGTGCTCTTTTCCCTGTGCCCTGTGTGATCTCAATAAATCTGAAACAAATAGGAAAAGGTGCATTTTCTGGGTAAGCTAACCGAGATCTAACCCTTGTTGTCATCGAGAAGCAAAAACAATTCTTGTGTGAAAAAAGTTTTTTATGAGCACGCTCTCCAAAAACAACAACACCAACAAAAACAACAACAATCCTCCTTCAAAGAAATACAATATGTTTTGTTATCTCAGTTGGTTAAAAGTTTCCTTATTAAGTAAGAGGTTTTGAGTTCAAGTCTCTTTTTTGTTACTTTTTTTTGAAAAAGTTCATGCATCCATTGTAAAGTGTATTTCACTTCAAGTATAAAAGTGAATCATTAATAGTAGCTTTAATATTTTATTTTAAATTTACTTGTTTTGCATGCAACTTTATTTTATAAAGTAACTTCATTGTAAAAGTTATCTCGCTTCTTTTTATAAAAGTGGGTCACTTCATAAAGCAACTTAGTTGTAAAAGTGAGGGCATAACTTTCACATCCAAAGTCCATTTTCAGTGTCTTTTTTTTTTAAACCGCCTAATTTTTTGAGATCCTTCCATCCAGATCATTAGTTTTAGTTTTTAGATACATATTATTTGCATATTTAATATGGATTCTTTCAGTGATCTTTTGCTTACCAGCACCAACTACTTACAATGGAAATCCCATATGGAGGATTTATTAAGAAGTAAAGGCATGTACCAGATTACCTTGGGAAAGGAAAAAGAACCCACTGATGATAAAAATAAAGTCAAATGGGATAATAGGAATGACGAAGCACGTGGACTAATCGAAATGTTCATCTCTCTTTATTTAAGGTTCCACCTTCAAGAAATTGATGATCTCGATGAAGCTTGGGAAAAGCTTGAATCTGTCCTTGGTAAACACAATATTATTCGAGCACATCAGTTAGAAGATCATATACTGACTTTAACTCCAAATGAATTTTCTTGCATTGAAGACTATTTATATAAGTTTAAAACATTTAGAATTTTATGATAAGAGTGTAACATAAAGCTGGAGGAAGAGTGTTGCATATATATTGTTCTTTATAAGATAGGTAGTGCATATTTTGTGTTTGTATCTACCTTTTATACCATGAGAGAGGCTCTAGGGAAAGCTTATCAAAAACCCACTCTTGAGTCCTTTTGTGATGTTTTGATTAGAGAGAAAGATAAGCTTGTACAACTAGGAGTGATCATCACTCCAGGTGCCTCCAACAAAGCCTTAGTCTCCCAACAGAAAGATAAACCCAAGAATCCCAAGAAGCAATATCCTCACCACAACAAAAATCAAAACAAGGGTCTCAAACCCACTCAGACAGCTTCAGCTCCTAATGGTGACAAAGGAGCGAAATATAAAAATAAGAAGACTGACAGACATTTCAAATTTTGTGGGAAAGATGGTCATGATGAATCCAAATGTTTCAAGAATATGGTAGCTTTGGAAGCAGCGATGAAGAAACACAACATTAGTATTGATTCTACTTCTTCTTCTTCTTCTTCTTCTCATGTACATGCATTTTCTGCTTTTGGTTTCTCCTTCAATGCAACTTCTACTTATTGTTTTGATTAGTGGTTTATTCATTCTGGAGCATATTATCATATGGATAAGGAGAAAGCCATATTTTATACTCTAAATGAATGTTACACCAAGAAAATATTTGTTGGTGATGATAGATATCTTAGTGTTGTAGGATCTGGAATAGTTCAGGTAGATAATGGTCATTTAAATGATGTATTATGCATTCCAAGTCTTTCCTGTAACCTTCTATCAGTATATCAAATCACTCATTCAGGTGAAGGTAAGACCGTAGAGTTTTCACCCCACCAAGTTCTAATCAAGAATCTAAATGATCCTCAGCATGTTAATGCAACTAGAATTGTTGATGATATTACCAGGTTGTACAGTTTGACAACTTTGGTTCATCATCTTTTCCATCAATTTTTGTTGTTCATAGCGATGGCTTGAGAAAACTTTGGCATGAGCGGTTTGGTCATCTAAACTATCGCTCATTGCAGCAACTATGTAATCAATAGATAGTGACTGGTCTTCCTCTGGTTTCATGTAGAGATGGTGTTTGTGTCGGTTGTGTTCTTGGAAAACATCATCGGGACAGTTTTGACAAATGTGCCTCTTAGCATGCCTCAGGACCTTTGCAACTTGTTCAAAGTGACTTGTGTGGTCCACCTTCTTCTCCTTCTTTTTCTGGGTGCAAGTATTTATTATTTTTCATTGACGAATTTTCTAGGTGTACTTGGGTTTACTTATTAAAACTTAAGAGCGAAGTTTTTGACAATTTTATGGCCTTCAAGGCCCTTGTGAAAAAGCAATTTGGACATCAAATTTAAAATTTAAGAATAGATGGACACGAATATGTGAACAATAATTTTACAATTTATTGCACTACACAGGGCATCCAAATGCAACACATTGTTCCATATAAACCACAACAAAATGGTGTTGTTGAGAGAAAGAATTGCACATTAAAAAAAATGGCTAATTTTATGATCTAATCTAAGGGATTAAGTCTAAAGTATTGGACAGAAGACACCAACTGTGAAAATTACATAATAAATCACACTCCCACAAAGGCTCCGAAAGAAGCTTGAACTAAAATTAAACCAGATGTAAGTCCCTTCTACGCATTTGTCAGTATAGCAGGCTCACATTCCTGATGAGAAAAGGAAATCATTGCAGCCTAAAAGTGAAAAGTGTATATTTTTTGGTTATTATGAAGATGTCAAAGGTTACATACTTCTTCAACCACATTGTAATGAAATTATTATTATAAGAGATGTTAAATTTGATGAAAATCTCTTGGCCTGCGAGCCATCTTCGACGTTTCTTCCTTCTTGGGCCTACGAGCCATATTCGGTGTTTGTGTCTTCTTATGTTCCTATTCTAGTTTCTTCTTCAGATGATGATAGTGAGGATGAAAATCTACCTCCACCTGCTCACCTTCCTCCAAATGAGTCCATTGAACCTGAACCAACACCAACACCATCGCTTCCTAGATGGGTTCGTTCAACATGAGAAAAAGTTGGTGATCTTGTCATTGATCCTTCAAATCAGTGTCAAACATGTTCTCAGTTCCAGCGAGCCTCTTCTCTTTTGGCTCAAGTTTCAAAGACTCGTGATCTAGAGACATTTGCAGAAGCTTCAAGTCATCTAGATTGGGATACATCAATGAATGAAGAGTATTGATTTTTAATGGAAAATGATACTTGGGATATTGTACCTCTTCCAAAAGGAAGAAAACTTGTGAGATGTAAATGGGTCTACATAAATAAGTATGCATCGGATGGAAGTGTTGAAAGGAAAAAAGCTCAGTTAGTTTCCAAAGGATTTTCCCAAGTTGAAGGAATTGAATATAATGAAACATTTTCCCCAGTATCCCAAATGAATTTCATCTGCCTTGTTCTTTATCTTGTTGCCTCACATAAATGGGAGGTCCATCAGATGAATCTTAAATCCACCTTCTTGCATGGGGATTTGCAAGAATAAATCTACATGGAACAACCTCTTGGTTATGTCCAAAATGACTCTATCCTTGTGTGTCACCTTAAGAAATATCTTTATGGTCTTAAGAAATCTCCCCTAGCTTGGTATGCCAAAATGGAAAACTTTCTTATTGATATAGGATTTTCTAGATGTCATTCTGATCCTAATGTCTATACCAAGAAAGTAGAAATCCATGTCATAATCTGTGTCCTTTATGTTGATGACCTTATCCTTACTAGTAGTGACTCAAAACTTTTAAACCATGTGAAAACCAACCTTAAGAAGAAATTTGAAATGACAGACTTAAGTTTTTTGCACTATTTCCTTGGCCTCCAAGTTTTGCAAACCAATGAAGGAAACTTTCTTTCCTAGACTAAGTATGCTTATGACCTTCTTGTGACCTTAGAATAGACATTTTTTAGTCTTTTCACATTTCCATCATTCAAAATTGTTTTTAGGCTCGTTTGAACTTGTTTAAAATGGTTTCATGTTTCTAGTTGTTTGAATTTGGGTTATCATGATGATTTGACATTTTCATCAAGGTTTCGGTTTTAGTGCATTAACGAATTAAATGAGAAATTTGGCAGATAGAAATCATTTAAGTAAAATTTTGATTTTTGTAAGTTAGTTCGCGCCTAGGAAGAATATATGTCCAGGAATGGAATCGAGATGGCAGTTTTGGACTTTACATAATGTATTCTTTTTACGGGCTCTGTTATTTCACTCCTTAAAAGACTGTATATCAAATATTGGAAGCAAGGTAATGGTTTTTCAATTTAAGTGAAGCATCAATTTTTTTACGAAGCTATTACTTTTGGTAAAATTAATCCTTGCACAATTGACAAGAATTTGTATTCTTCTTTAAGCTAATTCAGGAATACAATTAAATTGTTCTAACATCTTCTATAAAACCTTCTCGTAAAAGGATCTCTCCAATGTTCTTGGTAATATTAGTAGTTGTTACTCGAACCGTTCTTTTTTCTACCATGTCAGTGTTTCTTATAGACAAATTATATCTCCCTAGATATACCCATATTGTCAGAGATTTCTTTGGAATATTCCATGAAATGAAAGTAGCCATGTATTGAACCCAAAAATAATTCCTGGGTGGATCAATTGTTGTTACTCCCGCTTCCTTGGGTGGCACCCCTGGTTGAGGAGTTACTCGGAATGCTGCCAAAATATCTGTATCTTTGGTCTGATATTCAGGAGTATAATAAGTTAATCTGTAATCTACCCAGCATTTGATTTGTCTCAAATGCTAATANTTGTCAGAGATTTCTTTGGAATATTCCATGAAATGAAAGTAGCCATGTATTGAACCCAAAAATAATTCCTGGGTGGATCAATTGTTGTTACTCCCGCTTCCTTGGGTGGCACCCCTGGTTGAGGAGTTACTCGGAATGCTGCCAAAATCTGTATCTTTGGTCTGATATTTAGGAGTATAATAAGTTAATCTGTAATCTACCCAGCATTTGATTTGTCTCAAATGCTAATAAAATTTCTAGTTTTATTTAAAATAAAAAAACAAAAATAAAAATAATATATATATATATATATATATATATATATATAGAGAGAGAGAGAGAGAGAGAGAGAGAGAGAGAGAGAGAGAGAGATAGAGAATGAAAAAATAAAAAACAAAACACAAAATGCAGAAATTGAATTGACGATATCTCACAAACCGAAAACTGGGTTCTCTTGATTTTTGGACAGGAAGTAAATAATAGTATGACGAATAAACTCAATAAATTGCAGCTCAATCTAGTACAGTGTTTTTGAGAAAAACAACATCATCACTTCCAGCCATTTCTATGATATCTTGATATTCGTGCATTGGATGGCTTTGATTTTTGGCATGCAGAAGTATTGGGACCATAGGAACCTTCCCACAAAATTTCAGCCAAACCCAATGCACGATTTTCGAGAAAATCAACATCATCACTTTCGGCCATTTCTTTGATATCTCGATATCCATGCATCATATGGATCTGATTTTTTGCGTGTAGATGTATTGGGACCATATGAACCTACCCACAAAATTCCATCTGAATCCAATATACATTTTGTGAGAAAATCGTCTCTGAATTTTGTTGTAGCAACCTGCAACAAAAACAATAATAATAATAAAACATTTGAATGCAATATCACAGTAATAAGAACTGGTCATAATAGATCTGATTTTATGGGTGGATTTTATGAGGTCAAACCCCATCCACGCCACTCTTCATGCCATATTTCCAGCGATTTAATGATTTGGCAATGATCTGTTAGTTATGCGTTTTGTATGCTTTTTTTTTTGTCAGTTAGTATCATTTCTATTTTTTTATTTTTTTTGCATTTTCCTTTGATATGTAAAACAAAAATAAAATAAAAACGATCAAACCATAAAAAAACATTTCATTTGTTTTATTAAGAAAAACAATAAAAACTAATAAATAAAACCATACAAAGGAAAATTATTATGAAAATGAAAAATGTATGGATAAAGAAGTTCTTGCTATTAGTTTTGGTTTTACTTCGTGTTGTATGTGGTTGAACAAGTAATGGTATATACTCAGATCATGATGATAAAAGTGTTCCATAAACTCTTTAAGTGCAAGCGTGCACAAAAGAGCACATTTGGATCCCTGTACAATTGCATACAAGCGACACTGCCAATACAAAAATTTGAAAACAAATCAAATATTCTAAAAATAAAAATTTGCAAATGGATTTTCACATTTCCTGAAAACATCATTGGAATCATGCTTTTATCTTTTTATGCTAAAATTATTGTGAAGTCACTTCACCAGGTATTCACGAAGAGGATTGTCAAAAATGCGCTATCACCAACTGGTAAAAACACATTTTATTTTTTTTCATTTGGTTGATAGCATTAGTATTAATTTATGCACTTTATGTTTTCGATATTCTCACACTATTTGCTGCATATTAGTGCTAACATTTTACAGGTTCAAAGACGATCAAATTTATTGAAAAAGTGATTTTCAAAAATCACAAAAACTTTTGAAAAAAAAGCATGCTTTCTTGATTGCTTGAAGGAGTTGTTACTCATCATTACCATCATGATGTTTGTTGTTACACAGAAACCTTTTCATAAACCCATTTGCGTCATGAATGTCTTCCTCCATTTCTCCTTCAAAGCATATTGTTCATCCTTGTGTTGAAGCCCTTCTTTCATTGAATTATCCTTCATGACTTCGCACATGCCTATCTTTCTAAGTCGCATACATCTCTTTAGCTTTTTCAATTCAGTTTTCCTTGTCAATAAAACTATCCAGCTCCCTTTCCATGACTACATTGCCTTGCCACACACACTGTTACTACTGAGATATTTTCATTTATAGTCCTATCACTCTTTTTATCTGAACTCGTGTTGACTGATGTGGGATTCCTTAAAGCCCACCTTTCAACAAGTCTTGCCCCATCGACCTCAACACCTTATCTGGGATATAGAATAGAGTCCATTTTGAGTACATGGAGGCTTGCATGCCTTAATGGCAAGTTATCTCACTGATAATCATGGGAATACATCAATGTCCCTTGATTGTTAGATCTTGCAAGTGGCTCGACATTAGCTCATTCATTTTCACTTCGCAAGATGTACTCGGGTACCTTGGCACTCATTGACATCAATGGTGAGTTGTCTTGCATTGGTTAATGAAATTCATCATTGGTCGGTAATACAATGACTTATTTTCATGCTCGACATCGACAAATTCATTCGCATGATTAGAATTGTACCATCAGTTTTAGCAGCAGGTTACGACTATACATTTTTCATGACTATATCGACAGTTATTGCAGCATGACTTCAGCCATATGAGACTACCACAATTCCACTTTCATACTTTGTCTTTTCCATGATTCATTCAACAGCACTTCAGATTCCTCCACTTCACATTCTCAGATCCAGCAGACAGCAGTCACAGCTACAACAGTCGTCACTTTTCACATGATCTGGTAGCAGTGACATCTTCCATGCTCCACTAGTTGCATCAGCGATATTCCTCTTGCATAGTTCATCAACATTTTGGGTAAGTGGAGGTATGTTATTTTCTAAACTTTAATCATGTAATTCCTCAACTGCTAGCAATGAATAATTTGGAAACTTCCCTCACCTAGTTCCCTTTCCTTTTCACTTCTATGACTTATGCCACGTTGCATGAGGACATGCAACAAGTTAAGTTGGGGGGTAGGGGACTTTATTCACTATCATCAGTCCACTTTTTCCACTACCATCATTCCATTTTTCGTCTCATTTACCATTTATGAACATTTCTTTTCCAACGATACTCTGTTGCACTTTGTTTCATAAGCATTGTTATACATATTGGCATGATTCACAAATATACAAAAAAAAGGGCTTTCTTATACTCAATGATGTTTTCCTTATGCACATTGATAGCATATATTTTCCAGTAAAAATATGGGAAAATTATTATCATAACAACAAGAGAACAAATAACGAAATGAATGTTGTAAACACAAGAAACAACATTCTTTATATTCATGGTTGTCACGCAAGAACCAACCATAAGAAAAATTTCAGTTGTTACTCATGTAAATCCCATCCTGGAAAACATTCATTATCATCACTCAAATCCAACATTAAGATGCCAAAGATTTCTTGAGGAGATCCATGCATGGTTGCATGAGGACATGCAACAAGTTAAGTTGGGGGGCATGTTGGGGCTCATAAATGTCTTATTTTCATCCACCTTTCCCTTCATTATTGTTCACATTTTATCACCCCATTAACCTTTCACGATATCATTTCCATAAATATACTTGGGTTTCACCTTATTTTTCTCCACTTTATTCATTTTAGTATTTAAAAGAAATTTGTGCTTAAATGTTGGAAATTTGGTATGTTTTCATATATATCTCAAATATGTGTGAGCTTTGTAATGTGTAGGAATATGTGAAGGATTAATTCAAAGGACTTCTCGAATACTTCCTCCACCATTTCAATATGTGGGGAGATAATTCAATCCCATTCCAAGGAGAAGATCATGGAGATTTGGTTGAAATATCTTATCCAAGATATATGAGAGATATGTGTGAGGATTTGAAGGGATTATATTTTGTAATAATGGGAAATAAGTTGAGAGAAAAGTGGATCTGTAATAATGAGATGGTTATCTTATATTCAAGGCTCTCATGTATAAAAGAGAGTGCTCTCTCTTCATGAGAATTCAATTAGAATGAGAGGATTCAAGTAGAATAGGAATTAGAGGATTCAATTAATTAGAGTTATTTTATAGTCATTTAGTGGTAGTCATTAGGATTCGAAAGAGAAAGGGATTCTTAGCTTTGATTCAAGGTTTTGGTTTTCATGCTTTCATTATTCTGTTATGAAGATTGATTTGATTATTGAATGTAAGATTGCTTCATTGGTGAAAGCTCTCATGTGTTGTTGTGCCATTCAACTCTTCACTTGTTGTATCTGCTTTTCCTTCATGTAGTTCTCCATTTCTAGATTAATTTCCTTCACACAATTTACCATTCCTAGATTAATTTCATTCACGCAACTAGATTAATTCTATTTCAGTCGTGTGTTAGATTAATGATTTTATTTCAGTTGTGTGTTAGATTAATGATTCTAATTCAGTCATGTGTTAGATTAATGATTATATTTCAGTTGTGTGTTAGATTAATGATTCAATTTCAGTTGTAGCTTAAACATTAGATTAGATTAGTCCCACTTCAATATTGCATATACTTTGTGTGTGCTTCGTCAGTTTATGAACCCCGGGTTGACAAATTAGATAGTTGGGAAAGTACTACAACTCAATTAATACAACATTAGTTTGGCCCAATATAACGACTGTCGTTCCCTTGTCACGATTGTTGTTCCTTTTGCTATTCATTTGAATGGAATTATTGATGTTCCTTTTGTTACGATTGTTGTCCCTTTGCAGGGGTTGCATCTTTGGAGGATGGGTATTGAAAACGGAAGGTAAGAACCTACGTAGGCGACAAGTAAAATGTTTGTGTCAGCGCCTACCTTTGGATGATGCATAGAGGTTATATTTTAAGACATCTTTAGAGCCCAACAACCAGCTTTGCAACGTTAATTCTTTTTCCTGGTTGCACAAATTATTGTTGAGGTTCATGCTAGAACATCTTCCTTCAAGGAAAAAGTTCGCAAAAATATATATTCTAACCTTTACATATAATGGTTAGATGACAAATATTAACTAGAATATATGTTTGTCTTCCTATTAATTAATGTCATAAAATTAGAGAACATTTGAATTCCATCACTTTGTGCAAGTTTCATTTACTCCATTGATAAGTTTGCAATGAAAGCCTTTACTTTAATACTTTGGGGTAATTATTAAGCTTCTTATAGGCATAGTGAAATTTTATTTGAAGAAACCCCAAATTCACCTTTTGGAAACCCAAAATTTAACTTTTTGGAAACCTCAAATTTCGAATAGTCTAATCTTCGTTGACATATTTTCTACTTATTTTGATCCAAGTGGCCCAAACACATTAAAGGAATGATGCCATGCTACACGTCTACAAATTTGCAGGGTTAGTGGTTGCACAGAGTGTTGGGATCAGCTCCAAGAGGTAAGATGAAACTGCCACATCAAAAATCATCATGATATCACACAGTTGGGGTTTCATAAAAAATCTCATCATAGATACACAAAGATTGCATTTAAAAGGAAATGGTGCCACACAATTCCTTGTTTTCTACCACGTATATATCAATCTGCAGTTACATCAAATTATTGGAGTTTGATAATTAGATATCATTGGTGTGGTAGAGGTTGAAGATGGAGGATTTGAAGAAAAATATCAAGGAGTTAAACCAACTCCCATTTGATATAAAAGAGGCATGAGTACAAGTTTTCAAGGGGGATTATAGTGATTTAAAATGGATGGTTGGTAAGGTTGGTGCACCTCACACTCACTAACCTTCCTGGGCACGTGGGAATGAAGAGCTACTATAGTACGTTCTCTCTTAGTAGGTCTGGATACTTCAATCTTCATGACATCCTAACCCTAGGGATTCAACTTCTGTGTGACTCGCAGTGTTGATCATAGCCCCGCCCTCGAGAGTTGTTCGAATACGAAGGCTGGTCGAAACGGCTATATCGTGTGGCGAGAGGCTAGATTATCCTGAAATTATCAAAAATAAAAGTTTTCAAATTCTCAATAAAATGGAATGATAGTGAATCTCTTGTCGCGAGATTTCTAGTGGTGTAAACGAATTAAAAAATAGAGTTTGTATGCAAAAGTTATCACAATATGAAGTTTGGGTCAAATAGGTAAAAAGTCAACTGGTCAAAGGACATGTGGCACCTTATGGAGCTGACACGTGACATGAAAAAAGTGATGTGGAAAAGTGAATAATTGACGTGTGGCATGTTGCATAGGTAACAAGTGGCAGAGTTCTGTGTGGACACTTGGAAACTAACTGATATCCACATGGGCCAATCCCATGGCGACACGTGGCATGCTAGGATTGGTAAGATTTGAACAAGTCAAAAGTTGATCTATATGTCCAACTTAGGATTAGGATTCAAACTCAAGACTAACTTAGGATTCAAACTCAAGACCTCTTCATGCGCTAACAAATTCAACCAAAAGATATGGCAAGTTATTAAATTTTAAGGAGTTATTATTATATGGTTTTTTTATGGCCATAAAAAGGGAACAAAGCCCAATAAAAGTGGATCAAATCCATTGAAAATGGATTAGGTAATATTTACCATATATTACCATATATTGTATGGTTTTCAAACCCATTTTAAAATCACGCCACATATATATAACATGTACCAATACATTGTAATGTGGGTTGTTATAACCATATATTTAAAAGAGTGCGCCCATACATTTGATAAAGTTGGTCGTAAACTTTGGAAATGGTTACTTTAACCATTTATTTTCCATATTACATGCCATGTATTATGGTATAAATGCAGACTTCAAGCCAGATCTCATGCCAAAAGCTTGGGAATTGGGATTCGATCACTGGACTCTATCCTATATATGTAAAATATTAAACCAGTGTTGCTACAGGTCAAAATATGTAGAATAGTGCAGAATAGTGGGTTTTATTGCAAAGAAGCCATCGAACTAGCCAATCTTTGGAGGCCATTTTCGGGAGCTACGCTCAGTCTTTTTCAATGTCGTCGATTGTGTTGGATTATTGAGGTCAAGAAGAACATAGCTAGACCACTGTGTAATCATTTTGATACATTTATAATGCACTTTTTAATCATTGAAGAGAAATAAGAAAGTCTCACCCACTGAGACAAAGGCCCGGAGACATAGGTAACCTTATTAAACTCCGTTATCAAGCTTGATGTTATGGTTTGTTGTTCTTTATTCTTATATTCTGATCTGTATTTCTTTATGATGGATGCTATAATATCTCATTAAGTTATTCTTATTTCCTTAATTCTTACTTGGTAATTGAACACATGCTTAAAACTTCACCAAGTCTTTAAAGATCAATTTCGGATCAAGTGGTATTAGAGCAGGTTGACGGTTGGTTTTTGAGTTTGCATGATTACCAGGGAAAAGTTGAGTCGTGGTGAAGGAAATCTTGTATAAGGGGATCCAAAGATTGGATCAAGAAAGAGGATTTCTCAAAGTGAGGAGATGGCATCGGAAGAAGGCATGTCTCAGAATGAGATTGAGTTGAAAAAGAATTCATTAGTCGTGTTTGGGATGGTAAAGGTATTATATGAGGATTACTTGGAATGGAAGAGGCCTTTCCAAGGGAAATCTTCCAAACAAGACAAAAGTGAAGAAGGAGAGGATCCTCCTAAACCTCCTCCTTCACCTCCTTCTTCTCCATCAACTTCTTCTTCTTCAAGTACAAGTTCAAAATCCACCGCAAGAAAACATTCCTATAAACATAAACATGATATGCCTTTACTTAAGCTTGATGTGAAATTTGAATTGTCCATGTATGATGGTGAAGTCAATGTTGAGAAACTTGATAACTGGGTCAGATAGATGGAATTTTATTGCAGTGTGCAACAAATCAAAGATGAGGCAACTCCAATCAAGTTGGCATCGCTTCGTCTTGCAAAAACAACACTCATCTAGTGGCAGAGTAAGGTACAAAATGGCACGCAGCAAGTTGGTAATGTATTTCCATCATGGAAAGATTTTGTTTTTGCACCTAGAAAGTAATTTATCCTTTGGGTTTCAAAGAGAAGGATTTAATTGAATGGTAAAGTCTTAAATTAAGAAAAGGACAAACGGTGCAAGAATACATAGATGAATTTCATAAGATGGAATAAATGTTAGATATTCCATTACATACCTAAGAAACTCTTATGAAGTATATAGGAGGTTTACCTGCACATATTCGTAACACTATATTTATGTTTGGACCTAATAATCTTGATGAGGTTTATGTTTAAGCAACATACATTGAAGTTGCGAAAACAAGAGTTGGTGTATCAGGGGAATCGTCTTCAAGGAAAGAGGACAAAAGAAAGGGGAATGGAAAGAAAGCAAATTCCATGACAAGAAAAGAAGAGAAGCTCTATTGCAAGCATTGCAAGAAAGAAGGGCACGATGATGATCGTTGCTGGAAATTGCACCCAGATAAGAGACCGAAATGGTTCAAAGAGAGGAAAGGGAGGCAAACAGTTGCAACAGCAACACGGCCAACAGACTTGGCATATGATTTAGGTGATGAGACTAAGATCACAGCAGTTGGTTTGATAGGTAAAATTGGTGATGGATATGATTCTAGATGAAACTTGTTTCACATAAGGGTGATAATGAAACATACTAAGATTGATACATTGATATATAGTGGATCTCAATCTAACTTGATTTTAGAGGAAGTGGTTAAACAATTGGGATTAAACACTAATATGCATAATAAACCTTACTCACTGAAATGGATAAGCAAGAATCATAAATTGCACATAACAAAGCAATGCACTTTAAAGTTTGCAATTTCATCAAAGTTTGTGGATGAGGTAATGTGTGACGTGGTGCCACTCAATGAATGTGGAATGGTCTTAGGCAACCCTTATTTGTATGATCGCAAAGAAATCTTCTACGGGGAACATAATTAATATCACTTAACTAAAGAAGGCAATGAATATGTTGTACATGATGATCACATAAAAGCAAATCAATCTCTACAAACAATGGAACAATTAAGGAAGGCAGCTTATGCAAGCAACACATCTATAATTGTGCCAAGTAAAGCAATTGATCTTAAGCATGAACATGAGATGGTTGTAGAATGGAAATCCAATCATACTTTGCTTCAATATAAGATAATGTCGTGCAAGCACATCAAACATATTAGCTCATTTGCATTCATATTTCTGATGTTATCACTGCTAATGTTTTCAATATGGATGGTAGTGGCTTCAGTAAGATGTGAAAGAGTACAAGTGGCTAAAAATATGATGTCAGTCGTCATGGTTGTTTTGCAATTGATTATTATGAGACAAGTGCAGATGACAGAGTTTAAAGACAAAGGACAAGTGAGGTGGCCTATCCCGCACTTGATGACTAGTTAATACCCTTTTGGAGGACCAAAAGGTCTTAGTGGGGAGGAATGATCCAAAATGGATCCTGAAATTATCAAAAATAAAAGTTCTCAAATGCTCAAGAAAATGACACGATCATGAATTTCTCGTCGCAAGCTTTTCGACAGCACAAACGGATCAAAAAACGGAGTCTGTATGCAAAATTTATTGCAATCTGAAGTTTGGGTCAAACATGTAAAAAATCAATTGGTCAAAGGACATGTGGCACATTCTGGAGATGACATGTGGAATAAAAAAGGTGACGTGTAAAAGTGCATAATTTACATGTGGCATATTGCATAGGTGACAAGTGGAAGAGTTATGTGTGGACACTTGGCAACTGACTGATTTGGCCAATCCCATGGTGACATGTTGGGATTGGTAAGATTTGAACAAGTCAAAAGTTGATCTATATGTCCATCTTAGGATTCAAACTCAAGACCTCTTCATGCGCTAACACCTTCAACCAAAAGATATGGCAAGTTATTAAATTTTAAGGGGTTATTATTATATGGTCCATCAACCAAAAGATATGGCAAGTTAGTAAATTTTAAGGAGTTATTATTATATGTTAAAAAAGGGAACAAAGCCCATTAAAATGGATCGAATCCATTGAAAATGGATTAGGTAATATTTACCATATATTATATGGTTTTCAAACCCAATTTAAAATCGTGCCACATTGGGTTGTTATACATATATTTAAAAGAGCGCACCCATACATTTGATAAAGTGTGTCGGAAACTTTGGAAATGGTTATTTTAACCATTTTTTTCTCCATATCACATGCCATGTATTATGCAAATTTCAAGCCAAATCTCATGCCAAAATCTTGGAAAATGGGATTCGATCCCTGGACTCTGCCCTATATATGTAAAAACAATTACCAGTGCTGCTACAGGTCAAAATATGTAAAATAGTGCAGAATAGTGGGTTTTACCAGTGATGTTACAAGTCGAAATATGTAGAATAGTGAAAAATAGTGGGTTTTATTGCAGAGAAACCAGCGAACTAGCCAATCTTTGGAGGCCATTTCCGAGAGCTATGCTTAGTCTTTTTTAGTGTTGTCAGTTGTGTTGGATTCTTAAGGTTGAGAAAAAAACATCCAAACCAATGTGTAATCCTTTTGATACATTTCTGATGTACTTTTGAATCATTGAATAGAAATAAGAAAGCCTCACCTAGTGAGACAAAGGCCCGGAGACGTAGGCAACCTTGTCGAACTTTGTTATCAAGCTTGTTGCTATGGTTTGTTGTTCTTTATGCTTATATTCTGATATGAATTTATTTATGATGGCTTCTATAATCTCTCATTAAGTTCTTCTTATTTCCTTAATTCTTACTTGGTAATTGAACACATGCTTAAAACTTAACCAAGTCTTTAAAGATCAATTTTAGATCATATAGGCTTGGCAAGCCATGAATTTTCTAGCAAAAATAGGCTTTGTTTTTATATTTAGCCCGTGGGACAATTGTAATTCTCTGAGACATCAAAGAATAATGTATTGAATTCATTGATTATTTTAAGCAGAGCCTTGTCTTCTTTCTATTTCTTGTATTAAGCTTCTCAATTTCTCATAATCGTTCTTTTCTTTCATAATTTGCAATAAGATTGATATAATTTCAAGATAGAAATTTGGTATGACCACCACTTCTATCATATATGTTTTATTGATTTTATGATGTAGTCATATTCAATAGGAACATATACATATGCTTGCAAGTTATTTAATCTAAGTGCATCAATGTTGGATTTATAAGTTATTCCCAACCCATACACTTAATATTTTTCTTTGATATGCCCAGAAAACCATCCTTTCTTCATCTCAGATTTGTATATATTGTTTTTCCCTCTATATTTTTTGAGGTTTAATTGTCTTTTTATTTCTTCCACCTTTTGTTATTATCTTTTGTTCTCTATTGAATGAGACTGTGCCCAATGGATTGGGCCTCTGGTCTAATAATATTACAATTTATTAATCTCATTCATGTGTCATTTTATCTTAATCATTGCCTGCATAATTATCCAATTCTTTATCTTTCAAATCTGACATATGTGCTTAATTGTTAGAACTTATGCTTAGTGACAGTATACATTTAGTGTTCTTAAGTCATATGAGAGAGCCATATTTGGTCCAAGAGCTGGCTTGTGGCTTAAAGTTGGTTTAAAGATGCCTTGTCATAGTTTCTAAACAGTCGGAAACCATCTCAAGTTACAACACTATTAGTTCATCCTAGGTAAGGTGGGGAGGCTCTTGGACTTGTAGCACCTCCAAACCCCATGGGATTAGGGTGTGTAGGGGTATTACCAACACCTTTAGCTGGTGATATCAATCACAACAGTAGTGGCACCACCCCCAAAAAAATTCTTTACCACCACGTTTAGCTAGTGATCACAATCATGCCAATAGTGGTGTCTTTTGAATTTGGGCCAAAAAGTAGTAAAAGGAGACATGTACACTAAGATTTAGCACCCATTCAAGTTGTAGGAACACTCATGGCCTCTTAATCTGGCAGTTCTTTAATATATCTCTTTAATAATGACATCCTAAACTGAAATTATTATGAAACCTTAAAGTCATGGAAAATTCATATCAAGTTATCAATTATAGAGTTCAAGATGTTGTGCCTTTGTAAAACCCAATTTCCCCCAAGTTTTTAACTATGCTTAAGAATTCATGCATCGTAATTGATGAAGAACGTAATTGTGTTTTATGTTAATAAAAACACCTACTAGTTTATTGAGAGGGGAAGCCATGCAGTACTGGACATGATACCACGAATGGGAACTGGTGAGGGGGAAACTGGGAAGTTTATGTGAAGAAATAGGAAGCTTTTACAAAAACCAAACCTACACCTACATGATCTCGAATTACTGACTTGCATGAGTGGCATGTCTTCCCTGTCCATAAGAAACTCGTTAATGGCATCAGATTGGGTGGTTGGGGCAGTTATGACTTCCTTCAGAACCTGTACTCAAAGGAGTGAAGGTTTGGCTACATTATTTAGTCGGGAGTACCCAAAATTTCCCCTTTGATTCAAGATATTGACCCTAGGGGTTTCTTCTGACAGAAGCAAGTTGGGGAACCCGAGGAGGAATAGAGAATACCCAAATCTAGACTGGAGCAGAGAAGGCCACCAGTTGGTGCTTGTTGGAAATAAATCAACGCTTGTAATGGGAGGGTGTCAAGGGACTATGTAGCAATGAAGGGGATCCCTTGTGCAGAGGAAATACAATAAGGAATGCACTTCGTAAGCTCATAGAGGTTCTGATCTTAGTGGGAAGAGGAGATTTTTGTTGTTTCCAGTGTAGTGAAAGAGAGTAACCTTCCTAACCAATTCCTTGACCTGAAAGACAACTTGTGAGAGTCCCCTGGTGGTATCATGGCCTAGCATGGGGGTGTTTTGTTGTAGAAAATAAAGAGTGCACTAGAGCCAACGGTTGGGTGGAAATACATTCACCCTCATTCAATTGGATGGTTGAAGTTTAAACTAAAAAATATAAGTATTTCCCCATGTATTCGGTAAACATGTTGGTTGAATGTTAAAATCTAAGTTTTAATCATGTAATGTAATCCCTTATAAAGGATGAATTAATTATCTATGATAATTATGTGTTGGTCCTAAAGTATGAACCTGACTGCTAAAGGGAAAATCTAGGCCATCTCAAGTTTAGAATGGTTGATTTTGAATTTTTGTTGGTCAGTTAGAGGGTTGGTTCTACCAAGAAAAGAGCATGGTTGGGTTGGAAAAATGATATGGATGAGGGTCCTCCTTGGTTTTTGTAACACAAATGACAAACAAATGAAATAATAAAAACAAAGGGAAACAACAAACCACTCAATGAATAATCCGCTGCAAGAAGTTTAATACTTAAAATATCATTTCAAGACATTAAACATGTATCCAAAAACACGATCATTCCCTCAAGTTGCAATAAAAACAAATATCCACCAAGTGTTAGTTATTTTCACAGGTTGCATATCAGTAAAGGAAAGTTATACAATAGCCGAAGGAAATGAAATGTACTTTGCACAAATCAAAAACCGCATTCGAGATAAGATAAAAACACATAAAGATTTGAATGAAACATTGTCATCAAGAGTATATTAACCAGGTAGAGAGATTTATTCCATGCATAGAACGAATCCAATCAATTTTTGTATTTTTATCCTTTCCCCAAAAAATGAACCCCCAAAACATACAGAAACTGCATATTTATCAGAGTTGCAGAGGCTCTCGTCCATCTGGGACTAAGACTTAACTCTAGATTAATAGTTGTAGAACAACTTATTGACTTGACTAAAACATTGTTGGGGTACAACAATGTATACCTCACATTGGAATTAATCAAAGAGACTGTTTCTTATCACACATAAAATACCACTTATTATGCTTTAAACTAAAAAGAGTCTTGAACTAAATAATTAAAAACTACCACTAGCGATGAAACTGGATTGATGCATGCGCTGGAATGAACTGAGACTTTGGAAAAAACTGAATCGGAGTGACAGAGTAGAGTTTTGCATTGGTCATGGCATGCACGTGTGTTGTTTGAGGCCA
Source organism: Picea mariana (assembly GCA_032191745.1). Lineage (NCBI taxonomy): Eukaryota > Viridiplantae > Streptophyta > Pinopsida > Pinales > Pinaceae > Picea > Picea mariana. The sequence goes on along the minus strand of JASDQU010014522.1, from coordinate 63,283 downwards.
TAGGAGATGACTGGATGTGCAGCGTGAAAATCTATCGGAGTGACGTGGTGACCTGACGTCATCTAAGCACGTGATTGCGGGAGTTGTCGAGAGTGGTTTGGATACACACCACTCTGACTCTCGCAATCGACCACCAACTTCCACGTACCTCTCGATCTATACCATGGTTTCAATTGTGGGACTGCTCTAGGATGTTACAGTTCGAGCATTTTTCGTCCTTGCAATGAATGTGAGTCGTCGATCTTGTTGAAATCTGTGATCTAGGAACGCCCATTTACTTTAGTGCCCCTCCTAAAGTTCTATCTGTCTGCCATATAGGAACTTCCCTAGCCATATTTAGCGATGGCACAAATTTCTTAGAGCTCGGGATCTTGTGAACGCGGAGCATGAATATCTCCCGAAGTGACTTTCTCCAGTGGCGTGGTAGTCTCTCGTCACTTTGACACTTCGAAATTCAGGAGCTTTGGACTATGAAGCATGAAAACCTCATGAAATAGTATGGGCCTAAAGTGACATGTCTTAGAAGGAGAGTGACATGTGTCAAATGAAATCGAGCAGATGACGTGCCCCAAGGTGCTTGAAGAGAATGCCATGTGTCGCAACAAATGAATTCCACATGTCTCAATATGAATGCTATGTGTCTCAACAAATGAGTGGCATGCATCTTAACAAATGAATTCCATGCATTTTTAGAACTTCGGCACTTCAGCATTCAGGAGTTTCGGATTGTGAAGCATGAAAATCTCCCAGAGTGACGTGGTAGTCTCTCATCACTTCGGCACTTCGGATTTCAAGAGATTTGGACTGTGAAGCATGAAAACCTCCTGAAATAATACAAGCCCGAAGTGACGTGTCATGAAAAGAGAGTGACATGTGTCACTCAGAAATGGGCGGATGACGTGCCCCAAGGTGCCTAAACTAGGTGCCACATGTCAGTGCCAGATGGATGCCACGTGTATCTGACGGATGAGCGTCACGTGCTTCGGCACTCCGACGCTCTGGTACTTCGTGGGTTCGCTCTTGATGTTAAACCCTGTGTGATTTCGACACTCCAAATGCATGAAAACTGTCGATCTGAGTGGCCTGCTAAATCTCCACTGTTGCAATTTTAATATGTTTGTTCCTACAATCTGAGCTTGAAATTGACAGCTTTTGAATTGCTTCTTTTTCCCACAGAAGATTATTTTGCATACAAAGGAATTGGTGGACCTAGATGTCTCCTGTGCACACGAAAGGCTTGGTGTGGCCTGCTGCATGATCAATTAGTGGAAAAAATGATGACAAGTGTTTCAAACCAAATCATGATATGTGTTTACCCTTCAAGAAAATAGAAAAACTATGTGCAAAGAATCAGTCAAGCAAGACAATAAGGAAAACCAAGTCATTGAACAAACGGGAAACTGATTTGACCAGCTTTAAGAGGAAATATGTCATGAAGGCATAGGGAAATGAGAGAGGAGAGGCAGGGGTATAGACCTAGGTTACAACATTGGCTCCAACCGGGGACAACACTTCCCTACGAGGTGCTAAGAACAATAGATCAATGCCTTTGAATTTAATAACTTGCTCCCACCTCCATTTTCTTACCTATGTTCTGTCTGCCAGCAATGCTTCTCTAAAAACTAATGTTGAAGCTAACCCCAATGCCTTTTTTGGGATATGGAGTCTTTATTAAAAATTGAAACTGCAGCTAAACCATAGTGCCTTTGTTGGGCTATGGAGTCTTTATTTGCACACAACTAACTATTCAAATGCAAAAACAAAAGGAAAACATTTATGGTACAAGAGGGACCTTCCCTCATCCTTAGACAAAATAGTGTTTCATGAAGTGCCCATTTATTGGGCCTCCGAAGATCTCAGCATCATCTAGATCATGTAAGATAAATGTGTTATTGTCTAGAACCTCAACCACCTTAAAAGGGACAAACCAGAGGTTATCAAACTTATAGTGCTTGGACTTGTCATCCCTTCTGGCATACCACCTCAAGACCAGGTCACCTTCTTGAAAGATATCCTTCTTGGTTTTCTTGTCAAAGGCTGATTTGATATTTCGTTGGTATGCTTCGGTCCTCTGATCCAGTGCTTCTCTCTTTTGTTGAACTCTCTATAATCTGGAATATTATCCTTTGGATGTCATTTGGATCCTAAATCTCTTCCTGGAAGAATTTTAGGACTGGTATACCAAGATGGGTGGGAAAAACAATGTCTACACCATAGACAAGATGAAACGGCAAGGTTCCCAAAGACTTCTTGGTGTTGATTATGTCAGCCCACAAAGCATGCTTGAGCTTAGAGTCCCAAGATTTATTGTTTTTGGTCAATAACTTCTTGATAATATTGATGAGAGGTTTGTTTGATGACTCTGCCAAACCATTCCTCTGAGGGTAATACGGCATGGAATGTGTCAAGGAAATGTTATGACTTCCACAAAAGTCGATCATGGCTTTGGAATTGAATTCTTGGGAATTTTATGTTATAATCTTGTTGGGGAAGCTAAATCTTACAAAAATATTGGTTTCTAGGAAATTCATGATCACCTTGTCAGTGGCATTCATGGTGGGCACTGCCTCAATCCACTTGGTGAAATAGTCGGTGGTAGTGAGAATCCACTTGTGTTTCCCACTGGAGGGTGGATTTATCTCACTTATGAAGTCTAACCCCCATTGTTGAAATGGGCCACTAGCAGTGATAGGTTTTAGGGGTAGTGATAGTAACTTATGTTTTCCTACAAATTTATGACATTCATTGTAGGCCCTAACAATAGTAAATATATCGGAGAAAAGGGTGGGCCAGTAGTACCTTGCCCTTAGGATATTGAGAGCATGTTGGTTTCATCCACATACTCCTCTATGCATTTATATTGTGACTTGTTGGGCTTCATTTTCATCAAGGCATTTTAGCAGGATGCCAATGGGATCCCTCCAATACAAGATCTGGTTTGAGATGTAGAATTTGATAGCCTTCAATTTGAGAGACCTGGCCTTTGACTTCTTCAGATCTGGTGGGAATTCAAGATGTTGCAGAAAATAAATGATGTTTCTATACCAAGGTGAAGAGGAGTAATTTTCAAATACCTACATGTTGTCTTGTCCATGTCATATGATGGATGCATCTAATTGGGTGAATATTTGATGTAATCCTAGCACCTTACAATTTGATTTTGATAACAAATTGGCAAGTCATTGTCCCTTGATCAACTTGGTGGGTTTTATGTGCAGGTCATACTCCAATAGTTTGACAATCTGCTTCCCTCTTTTCCCCTCACTGTCTGGCTGGACCAAAATCTCTTTGAAACTGTTGCAAGGGACAAAGGTTGTTATGCTAGACTATATGTAACACCATGTTTCCCCCAGTTTGTAAATATAACTATATGGGCTAAGGAACTATGGCAAACTTAAAAGTGTGAATATTTGATTTGATGGAGCTTGTGTAGAAGGTTGATGAATGTAAATTATGTTATTTTAATAGAAAATGGTTACATGTTGCATGACTGCTGAAAGAGGGGATGTGCTAAGAACGACCATGAAATGTTGTGAAAGGTGGTGGAGGGGACCAAGAATGGTTGCGTTAACCTCCACCAAACCAGTACCATGCTGGAATTAATTTTCTCAAATCAAAACAACCCCCTGACCCAGGAATGAATTATAGTCGGGGTGGTAGGTGAGAAGGCCTCCTCAAGATTTAATGAGGGGATGGGGTAGACCACCCATCCGTAAGGCTTCCAGACTTGACCATGGACTGGAAATTTGAGCCACAAGAAATCTTGTAGAAAAATTCAAGAAAGGGAGTGTGGTGGGCAGGGGGAGAGCTGCAAAGAAAAATGCAGAGATGAGAGAGGAAAATATCAGGTCCAAAGAAGGACTGAAAGAGGAACAGTGAGTTCTAATCGTAGAAAATAGATATTGAACTAGGAGAAGGAGAGTAACCTTCGTCCTTATATATTTTTTGTATTGGGAGAAGGAGAGTAACCTTCGTCCCTAACTTCCATTGAGTTGGAAGTAAGAGATTGAATCTCAAAGCATCGTGGCTTAAGCTCGGGGGTGGCCAGTGATAAATCCATTGGGAGTGATTAAGCCTATGATTGGGTGGAAACAAGCACCCCTTTCAACAGTCGCATCACACTCTATGAATTTGATAAGTGTTTTCTTGCCTTATGTTTTGAATTGTAAATAATGGATGCATGTGATTATTTAAATATCTATAAAGGTTTCTCTCTCTGTATTAAATGATTAAGTTATGAGTATGCGTTCATTTCCTTGAGAACCTATAATTTTGCTTGAATTTCCATACACCCCAGTTTAATCACTCGAAGGTACTTTCCCTAGGAATTTACATCGTTGTTCCAGAGTCGGAGCAAGCCTCTGGGCATATCTACCAATTTGGTAACCTCACAAGTTACCTTGCCTTGATTCAAAACTTAAAGCTTTACGAGTCGGGAAGGTGTTCCCTTCATACCAGTAGTCTAGGAGACTCTGAAATTGTGCTTATTTCCTTAACCAAAAACCTGACTAAGAGCAGGGATCATAGCCCCAGAGTTTTATGAAGATCCACGTGACCAAGGTCTAGGAACATTGGAGCTCGAGTCTCTGAGATGTCAAGTTTTATGAAGGTCAAGTTAAACCCCACAATTGATATGCATCGTCGATCTATTAATGAGGATCGAGGGTGGGGAATCACTATGAAGCGTGAAGGTGAAAATAGCAGACGTGATAGTTTGTGGCCCACAATTCACCCTTATCGTTGATCTCGACGGGCTGGAGGATCAACGATCCCAGTTAGACTAGAATTGAGTGACCATTTTCCAGATTGTGAAGGTCGAACTCCCTGGTAAAGAACCCGCATGTTGGGACCCCGCAATTCCTGTGAACCATCGATCTCTGTGGAACTTCAATATGAGTTTGAAGCAATCCCTGAACTGCAAGGAGCGCGTGGTACGTGAAAACCTTCAAAGAGATCAAGCTCAGAAGAGATAGCGCTTTCAGGAGTGCAGACGAAATCCAGGAGATGGGCCCGTAGGAGGAGAAAAGGTTGAATCCTTTGAGCACTTAGAGAACCTTCTAAGTTGGAGTAAGTCAGAAGCCTAGGAAGAGGAGAAACAATGGTCATTGGATCACAATGCAGAGGCTCAACAGTCATCTGATATAAACAAGGTGCACGAACCTTAGTACCTTGCACACRCAGGAGAAGAGGACTTACCAAAGTTCTGAAGTCCCGAAGTAGTTTGGGACCGTCCATTGTCAAGAGGGACACATGGCAACGGATCGTGGACTCCGGAGAAATATGTTCGAGGTTTTTCAGTTAAAAGTTGAAATTCTCGAACCCCGAAGACCTAAAGTTAATCTAGACCACCTGATTCAGAGGGACACGTGGTGATAGATCGTGGACTATAGAGGAATCTATTTGAGAGGAGGAAAGTTTGAGACTTGAGATTGTTGAAGCCCAGAGAGACATAATTTTGAATTAAATCTCACCCGTCTGATCAGTCAGAGTGAATCTAAATCATCAGATCACCCGAAGTGAATCTCAGGCGTCGGATCACCCAAAGTGGATCTAGGTCGTCGTAGTTTAGTAGAGACATGGCATATATCTGTGAGCTCCGGGTAAAGTCCCGAAGTAATTCATAGCCGTCATGTCCAAAGGGACACGTGGGGGCAGATCATAGACTTCAGAGAAATCACCTCAAGAGTTTCAGATTGAGAGTTGAAACTCCCAAAGTCCAAAATGCTGAAGGGCCAAAATAGATCTCGATCGTCAGATTCAGAGGACAGGTGGCATGAATCTGTGGATTCTGGGCAAACACCCGAATTAACCGTCGATCGTCGGATCATCTAAATTATATTTGAATCATCAGATATGGAGAACACATGGTGTGAGTCTGTGGACTCTGGGTAAAGACCCAAAGTAATCCTTAATCATCAGATCCAGTGGACATGCGTTGGTGCATCATAACCTTCAGATAAAATTCATTGGGAAAAAGGGTGAAGTTTGAGATTTGAGATCTCAAAAGTCCAGAGACCAGAAGGAGATATCAACCATTGATCGAGAAGAGGGACACCAGACCATTGATCTAGTTGAAAGGTCAAACACCCAAAGTAGAAGCAGGGCTGTTGATTTAGGAGGATGGGTGTCCATAGATCGCCAACTCCAGAAAATTGATGTATGGAGGAAAGCAGGGTTTGAGAATTGAAAATCCTGAATCTTGGAATCACAAAGGAGATCACATCCATTGATTTAGGAGGAGCATATATGGTCCGTGGATTTGAGAAGGGAAGATCTGAACCTTCAGTTTCGATAGTACTGTCAATATCAGGAGATCGACGATCTTGTATCATTGCGGAGATCGAAGGTGTGTGAACCTTAAAAAGTTGAGGGCGGGCTGCAATCCAAACCTCGGTTTTGGAGAAAGGACACGTGGAGACTCGAGGAGGATTGTGGGCCAAAAATTATTTTGGTTTCAAACCACCTTTGGCCATGCTCGCAATTGTGTGTTTGCGCAAGGTCATCACCCAAGGTCACATCCAAGGAGGGGTCAATAAAAAGGGGCTAACGCCAACTCTGAGCTTTCATTGAAACGCGAAGGGGAAGTTCGCGGGTATCTTAAGACATGTACCAAAAGTTGGAAGGGCATGTGTTTGATTAGCAGGTGATACTATCAAGTCTCAAAGTCTTGTTTGATTTAGAGAATCACAGAACCTTGACCAAAGATTCGAGCTGAGTCCCGGACTTCCCAAATTAAGAATCGTAGAGGGAAAGGATCTGATCTTGTGCGGACTATTTTTTTATTTTTTTTTTGCCCAATCGTGTGTGTGTTACAAATTGGTATTAGAGCATGGTTACAACACTTGGCATGCTTGGGCTCATGGATGAGTCGCTTAAAAATAAAAAATAAAACTCTATTTGGATTACTTTTAAAAGAGTGACACTCTACCTTATCTCTTTCTTAAAAGCCTCATTAAAAATGTTATTAAAGAAAAGAATGAAACGTTCTACTGTGTGTGTTCATTTAAGAAATTGAACCATGTATTGTTCATGAACTAATAGCCTGTTAGCTAACAATAAGTGTTTTTGTCAACACTCGAGCAGTCAGTAAATCATGGGAAAACTTCAAGAATAAAGGATGGTGATGTGTCATGAAGTGGGGGATGGCTCCCACAATAGAGATGAAGAATATGATGAAAGGAGGGAGGTGGAAACCCCTCTAGATCTGGATGAAACTATAAGGATCCTCAGGGTCAAATTACATAGTTGCAAGGATTACAACAAGAGATTGATAAAGGAGCAAGAAAAACAAACAAAAATTAACGCAATCTCGTTGCAGAGCTTGTCTGACATACAAAGGAAACTACAACATGAACTCGCGACTAGTCATGTGGACCGATGACATAAGAAGAGAATTCGAAGACCACTTGAGATTCGAAAAAATGACTCCATAAGTGACCACACTGGGAGAAGCGCCACGAAGAAGGTCCAATTTGGAGGCATGGGACACTCATCGGTAGAGTCCTCTGGAAAGGAAGCTGTAAAATCCAAAGGATATTCTAGTAGCATAGAAAGCTCATATTCCCAAAGGAAAAGAAAGAAGCGTAAGCATTCCAAAAATCATGATCCTAAAGAATTCAAGAAAGCCAAACCACCCTCTTGCAATGGAGAGATTAGGAAGGGAGAAGAGGTTGAAGTTTGGATGCTTGGTTTCAAGAAATACTTCAGAGTCCATGATTACTCTGAAAACTTGAAGGCTGAAATATCCATCTTTAACTTGAATGGAAAGGCTTCCATTTGGTGGGAAGACCTTAGGAATGTTAAAGGAGTCCATGAGAAGGAATTGTCATGGAAACAGTTTGAGAAATACTTCAGGAAGTAGCTTCTGTCAAAGAAATACATGGATGGGAAGACTAAGGAATTCTATGAACTCGGGCTGGGGAAGCTCACCATAGATGAATTTTTCAATAGATTCCTTGAACTACCGAGGTATGTACCCTACATAAAAGATGAAAAAGTAAAAATGCAGTGGTTCATTAGTGAGTTACCTTAAACCTACCGGGACATAATTGAGTTCGACTAACCAAAGACTTTAGAAGAAACTATCCGGAAGGTGAGGTATCATTATGAACAGTTTGGGAATAAGACAAGACCTCACGAGGACTGGAAGAATGGGAGAAGTTCAGGATTCCAGAAGAAGGAGTTTAAATCCTCAAGATTAAGGAACTATTGAAAATATTCTAGAAGGAGCCTTCCTAATAGAAGGGTATATCAACAAAATTTCACCTCTCAAAGTGGAAATAAAACTTTAAAGACAGCCCTAGGAAAGACTGATAACCTAAAGAAGGAACCCTTAAAATGTTGGGGTTGCTGATAGGATCATTAATCGAGGGACTTCCCACACAAACAACAAAATAGTAAGAAATCCTACAACATCCAAGAAGCGGCCACCGTCAATGATGTGGCTAGGAGCATGCTACAAATCTATGTGGCCTTGGACAATAATCAAGCCAACCACCAAGCTTCAGTGATGCAGTTGGAAGGTATGATCGTTGACCATCTAGTTTTTATTTTAATTGACCCAGGTTCTAATTTGAGTTATGTGGCCCCTTGGACTATTGATAAGTGTAAATTGAAACCAATTAGACATGTTAAACCGTGGTTGGTGAAATTATCCACTGGGACCAAAATAAAAGTGGCAGAGGTCATACCAGCCTATCCATTCATCATGGGTGGAATGCCCACCCAAGCGACCCTTAACGTACTTCCCTTGGGATATTATGACTTGTTGATTTGTATGGATTGGTTGGCTTCTTACAAAACTAAATTGGACTGTTATCATAAAACTTTAGAATGTGTAAATGAAGAAGGGAGAAAGATGACCCTCCAAGGGATTCAGAAGCCTGTCTCAGTGAGGCAAATATTAGCCCTTCAAATGAAAAAATATTGCATAAAGGGGTGTTCCTTATATGCCATACAAGTATTGGAATCTATTGAGGATGACAAACCAAACCTATAGGACCACCCCATATTAAGAGAATACAAGTATGTATTCCTAGAAGAAGTACCAGGTCTACCTACGAGAAGGGATATTGACTTCTCGATAGAACTTACACCGGGAGCGGTACCAGCATCTAGAACGCCATACAAAATGAGCATGCCAGAGTTGGTTGAGCTCAAGCTACATCTAAAGGAGATGATGGAAAAAGGTTACATCCAACCCAGTGTATCTCCATGGGGAGCGCCCATCCTGTTTGTGAAAAAGAAAGATGGCACAATCTGATTGTGCATAGATTACAAACAACTCAATAAGGAAACCATAAATAACAAGTACCCCTTACTAAGAATTGATGACATGTTCGACCAATTGGGAGGTGCATCCATATTCTCTAAGATCGACCTAAGGTCTAGCTACCATAAATTCTGGATTAAGGATGATTACATCCACAAAACAACCTTCATAACAAGGTATGGTCACTATGAATTTGTGGTGATGTCGTTTGGGTTAACCAATGCCCCCGCCACTTTTATGTGCTTGATGAATAATGTACTCAGCAAATTTCTGGACAAATTTGTATTGATTTTCATTGATGATATCCTAATCTACTACAAGAATAGGGAGGAGCACGAAGAACATCTTAGACTCGTACTTCAAGTAATAAGAGAGCATCAGCTCTACACTAAGTTTAGCAAGTGTGATTTCTTTCATAAGCAAGTCCATTAACTAGGCCATGTCATTTCTAAGGAAGGAGTGGCACTAGACCCCGACGAGATCAGATCTATTATGGAATGGCCTACCCCGAAGGATGTATCTGATATTAGATCCTTCATGGGCTTAGCGGGATACTATAGAAGGTTCATAAAAGGGTTTTCCAAGATTGGTTTTCCAATCACTGCCCTTCAGAAAAAGGGGATTAAATTCATTTGGACATAGAAACGTGAAGAAATATTTTAGGAACTTAAATACCTCCTCACCCATGCACTCATGCTAAAGATTGCAAACCCGAATAATGATTTCCTTGTTTGTATAGATTCCTGCAAGGAAGGACTCTAAGGATTCCTTATGTAAGAGAGACGTGTAATTTGCTACACATCCAGGAAATTAAATGAGCATGAGATCAATTATGTGACCCATGACCTAGAATTGGCTGCCATAGTGTATTCTTTAAAAATGTGGAGGCACTACCTCCTATGTAGAATATTTGTGCTTATGACAGATCATTGTAGATTGAGACACTTGTTTGATCAACCAAAACTCAATTCTAGGCAAGCTAGGTGAATGGCTATCCTAAGTGAACTAGATTTTGAAATCAAGCACATAAAAGGAAAGGAAAATAGGGTGGTTGATGCCCTTAGCAGGAGTGTAAAAATGATTCATCTAGCAGCTATAATCACCTGTGAAATGGACATCGAGGAAAGAGTCTAAAATGCACAAGAGATAGATGCATTCTTCAAGACCGTGACCTCGTACCTAAGACAAGAGCCTACAGGGATGAAGTATGAGGGCTACCAGATGCTTGAGGAAGGGTTGTTGACTTACAGAAACAAAGTGTATATTCCAAAATGTGATGACTTGAAGAGGTTCATAATGGATGAACTACATAAGAGACCATATATTGGTCACCCAGGATATCAGAAGATGATCATGGCCACTAGGAAACAATTCTATTGGCTTGGGTTGAAGAAATACATAGCTAAATATCTAGCTAAGTTCCTAGAGTGCCAGCAAGTTAAGGAAGAACACTGGCATACAGCAGGATTGTTACAGCCCCTACCAATCCCATAATGGAAATGGGAAACCATCTCCATGGATTTCATCATTGGACTACCAAAGTTGACCAAACAAATTTATGCCATCATGGTTGTGGTGGAAAAACTGAGTAAGTCTGCCCATTTCATCCCTGTCAAGTCAACCTGCAAGCCAATAGATATTACCAAAATCTTCATGAAAGAGATATTCAGACTGCATGGCATGCCCAAGGAAATTATATCTAACAAAGACACCAAATTTACTTCAAGCTTTTGGAAATCCCTAATGGTTGGTTTTGAGACTAAATTGTTGTTCAGCACAGCCTACCACCCTCAAATTGATGGAAAAATAGAAAGAGTGAACCAAATAGTGGAAGACATGCTAAGGATGCATGTAATGCACCAGCCTAAGAAGTGGGAAGACTACCTACCATTGGTAGAATTTTTCTACAACAATGATTATCAAGAATCCTTGAATATGAGCCCTTTTAAATCCCTCTATGGTAGACAGTGTAAGATTCCAATCAGCTGGAATAATCCAGTGGACAGAATTACAATCAGACCCAACATGCTGAAAGAAATGGAACAACAAGTAATTCAGATAAAGCAAAATCTGAAGATTGCTCATGATAGACAGAAAATTTATGCCGACAAGAAAAGAACTCCCCCCAATTTCAAGACCGAAGACCATGTATATCTCAGAGTTAGACCTAGGAAGAGTTCCCTAAGAATGGGAGCATGTGCCAAATTGGCACCTCGGTATAGTGGACCCTTTGAAGTCCTATATAGAGTGGGACATGTAGCCTATAGGCTAGCCCTTCCCCCTACTGTAAAGGAACATATTGTTTTTCATGTTTCATTATTGAAGAAATATGTACATGATGCTAATCATTTAATTGAATGGTCTGTGATCTAGGTGGAGTCGGAGGGAGAATTCCTGCCAAAACCCCAATGCATATTAGACAAGAAGGAAACCTCACTCAGGAACCGAACCATTGCATAGGTCAAGGTGCAGTGGAAACACTTTGGCCCATATGAGGCTATGTGGGAAATGGAAGATGCCATGAGACAGGCATATCCGATTTTTTTTACTCCTATACATACATGTCATGATGACAAATAGAACATCAAGGATGATGTTCCTTGAAGGGGGAGGGAATTGTAACACCATGTTTCCCCCAGTTTGTAAATATAACTATATGGGCCAAGGCAAACTTAAAAGTGTGAATATTTGATTTGATGGACCTTGTGTAGAAGGTAGATGAATGTAAATTATGTTATTTTAATATAAAATGGTTACGTGTTGCATGACTACTGAAAGAGGGGATGTGCTAAGAAAGACAACGAAATGCTATGAAAGGTGGTGGAGGGGACAAGGAATGTTTTTGTTAACCTCCACCGAACCAGTACCATGTTGGAATCAATTTTCTTAGATCAGAACAACCCCCTGACCCAGGAATGAATTACAGTCAGACTGGTAGGTGGGAAGGCCTCTTGAAGAGTTAATGAGGAGATGGGGTAGACCACCCATCCATAAGGATTCCAGACCTGACCATGGACTGGAAATTCAAGCCACACACAATCTTGCGAAAAAAGGCAAGAAAGGGAGAGTGGTGTGCAGGGGGAGAGCTGTGAAGAAAAATGCAGAGATGAGAGAGGAAAATATCAGGTCCGAGGAAGGACTGAAAGAGAAACAGTGAGTTATGATCACAGAAAATAGAGATTCAACTAGAAGAAGGAGAGTAACCTTCATCCTTATCTATTTTATATATTGGGAGAAGGAGAGTAACCTTTGTCCCTAACTTTCGTTGAGCTGGAAATAAGAGATTGAATCTCAAAGCATCGTGGATTAAGCTTAGGGGTGGCCAGTTATAAATCCATTGGGAGTGACTGAGCCTATGGTTGGGTGGAAAAGAGCATTCCTTTCAACAGTTGCATCACACTCTATGGTTCTAATAAGTGTTCTCTTGCCTTATGTTTTGAATTGTAAATAATGGATGCATGCGAGTATTTACATATATATAAAGGTTTATTTCTATGTATTAAATGATTAAGTTATGAGTGTGTGTTCATTTCCTTGAGAACCTATAATTCTTTTTGAATTTCCATACGCCCCATTTTAATCACTCGAAGGCACTTTCCCCAGGAATTTACATCGTTGTTCTGGATTCGAAGCAAGCCTCTGGGCATATCTATCGATTTGGTAACCTCAAAAGTTACCTTGCCTTGATTCAGAGCTTAAATCTCTATGAGTCGGGAAGGTGTTCCCTTCAAACCAATAGTCTGGGAGACTCTGAACTTGCGATTATTTCCTTAACCAAAAACTCGACTAAGAGCGGGGATCATAGCCCCAGAGTTTTATGAAGATCCACGTGACCTGGGTCTAGGAACTTTGGAGCTCGAGGCTCCGAGATGTCAAGTTGTGCAAAGGTCAAGTTAAACTACACAATTGATATGCATTTTCGATCTATGAATGAAGATCGAGGGTGGAGAGTTACTGCGGAGCGCGAAGGTGAAAATATCAGGTGTGCTACTTCGTGCCCCGCAATTCACCCTTGTCGTTGATCTTTATGGGCTAGACAATCAACAATCCCTGTTAGACTAGAATTGAGCGAGCACTTTCTAGATTGCGGAGGTCGAACTCCCTGGTAAAGAACCTGCATGTTGGGACCCCGCAATTCCTGTGAAATGTTGATGTTCATGGACCTTTGATCTGAGTTTGAAGTGATCCCTGAAATGCAAGGAGCGCATGGGAAGGTGAAAACCTTCAAAGAGATCAAGCTCATAAGAGATAGCACTTTCAGGAGCACAGACAAAATCTAGGAGACGGGCCTGTGGAGGAGCAAAGGTTGAATCCTTTGATCACTTAGAGAACCTTCTAATTCGGAGTAAGTCAGAAGCCTACAAGGAGGAGAAAAAATGGTTGTTGGATCACAACGCAGAGGCTCGAGAGCCATTTGATATAAACAAGGTGCATGAACCTTAGTACCTTGCACATGTAGGAGAAGAGGACTTACCAAAGTTATGAAGTCTTGAAGTAGTTTGGGACCATCCATCGTCAAGAGAGACATGTGGTGATGGATCGTGGACTCCGGAGAAATATGTTTGAGGGTTTTCGATCAAAAATTGAAATTCCTAAACCCCAAAGACCCAAAGTGAATCTGGATCACCTGATCCAAAGGGACACGTGGAAACATACCGTGGACTCTGAAGGAATCTGTTTGAGAGGAGGCAAGTTTGAGACTTGATATTTTCGAAGCCCAGAGATCCGGAAGTCTGAAGTGAATCTCACCCGTTCGATCAACCAGAGTGAATCTAAATCATCAGATCGCTCAAAGTAAATCTAAGGCGTCGGATCACCCAAAGTGGATCTGGGTCATCGGAGTTCAGTATAGACATGGCATAGATCTGTGAGCTCCGGGTAAAGTCCTGAAGTAATTCATAGTCGTCAGGTCCAGAGGGACAAGTGGCGGCAGATCATAGACTTCAAAGAAATCACCTCGAGAGTTTGAGATTGAGAGTTGAAACTTCTAAAGCCCGAAATATTGAAGAGTCAAAGTGTCGAAGCGCCAAAGGTCCAAAATAGATCTAGACCATCAGATCCAAAGGACAAGCAGTGTGAATTTGTGGATTATGGGAAAACACCCGAAGTAAACGTCGATCATTGGATTGTCTTAAGTATATCTGAACCATCAGATATGGAGAACACATGGCATGAGTCTGTGGACTCTGAGTAAAGACCTGAAGTAATCCTTGATCGTCAGATCCAGTGGACACGCGTCGGTGGATCATAACCTTTGGATAAAATCTATTGGGAAAAAGGGTGAAGTTTGAGATTTGAGATCTCAATGTCCGAAGACCCGAAGGATATCTCGATCGTTGATCGAGAAGAGGGCCACCGGACCATTGATCTAGTTGAAAGGTCAAACACCCGAAGTAGAAGTAGGGTTTGACAATTGAAAAGCCCAAAGTCTGAAATCACGAAGGAGATCGCATATGTTGATTTAGGAGGGGCAGATCTGGTCTGTGGATTTTAGAAGTTCATATATGAACCGTCAATTCCGACAATACCGTCAAGATTAGGAGATCAATAGTCCCATAGCATTGCGGGGATTGGAGGTGTGTGAACTTTAAAAATTTGAGGGCGGGCCGCAATCCAAACCCGGGTTTTGGAGAAGGGACACGTGGAGGCTCGAGGAGGATTGCAGGCCGAAAAGTAGTTTGATTTCAAACCACCTTTGTTCACACCCTCAATTGTGTGTTTGCGAGAGGTCATCTCCCAAGGTCACATCCAAGGAGGGGTCAAGAAAAAGGGGCTAACACCAACTTTGAGCCTCCATTGAAGCGCGAAGGGGAAGGTCGTAGGTATCGTAAGACCTGTACCAAAATCTCGAAGGGCTTGTGTTTGATTAGGATGTGATACTATCAGGTATCGAAGTCTTGTTTTATTTAGAGAATCAGAGAACCTTAACTAGAGAGTCGATCTGAGTCCCGGACTTCCCAAATTAGGAATCATAGAGGGAAAGGATTTGTTCTTGTAAGGAGGACAATTTTTATTTTTATTTTTGGCCCCATCGTGGGTGTGTTACACTATAACACATATACTTTGAAGGCCTTGAGTGCTTTGACCAGAGTATAAGCTTGATTTTCTAATATATCATACTTCATCTCAGCATCTTGGAGGGATTTTCTAAAAAAGGTTATGGGTTGTTCATTCCCTTCTCCATTTTTTTGCAGTAGTACAGCAACAATGGTTTCCTCCAAAGCGAAGGAGAAGACGAAGAAATATTTTTCATAGTTGGGGCTGGCTAATACAGCGACTTCAACTAAAGCCTGCTTGATCCTTTGGAATGTTGATTTTTCCTCTGGTGACCATTTTATCACAGCATCCTTCTTCAACATGTTAGTGATAGGCTTCAATATTTCAGCGAAATTTGGCACAAAGTGCCTTAGGAAGTTTATCTTTCCAATGAAAGACTAGATAGCCTTTTTTATTTCTAGGGATTTCGATCTCTTGAATGGCATAGACTCACTTCGGATCAATTTTTATACCTCCTGTTGATAGGATGTGGCCCAAAATATTCCCTTTTGGCATGGCAAAGTAGGACTTTCTAGGATTCAGAGATATTAGGTATCTCCTGCATTTCCGGAAAACCTGCTCCAGATGCTGCAAATGTTCATCATCAGACTTGGAGAAAATGGTGATGTCATCCAAATATATAACCATAAATTTGTCCTTTTCCCCCATGAAATCTATGTCCATGGCCCTCTGAAAAGTGGCCCCTGCGTTCATCATCCCAAAAGGAATCTTGTCGTACATGAATTTTCCCCATGGGGTGGTGAATGTTGGTTTTTCTTTGTCCTCTTCACACACCGTTATCTGGTTATAACTAGAGTATCCATCTAACAAGAAAATCTTGTGGGCACCTACCACCCTCTGTAAAATATGATCCATCTTGGGGAGGGGTTAATTTTCTTTTAGAGAACACTTGTTGAGGTTTTAGAAATCGACACACAAGCATATCGCCCTGTTTTTCTTTCTCACAGGTACCAAGTTGGCCACCTAGTTTGAGTACCTCAATGGTACAAGAATCCTTGCATCTAGCATTCATTTCATCTCTTTCTCGATTATGGGCATCAGCATGGGATTAAATTGCCAAATCTTTTTTCTGAATGGCTTGGAGCCAGCCTTCAGAGGGATCTTGTGTTGGATGATGTCAGTGTCAAATGTCTTTAAATTATCATATGACCACGCAAAAGTATCAGCAAACCTTTTGATGAGACTGGCATACCTGTCCCTTTGTTTCATAGCTAACACTTTGGACAGCTTGATTATCTTGGGATTCTCAGTGGTCCCAATATTGCAATCTGTTATCTCTTCTTCTTGATTCTTCATGGCAACTTCTCTCGAAACATCATTAATGTCAACCAACCTCTCCAGTGGCACTAGTCCTCTTGGAATGTGATTGGTTTCCAGCTCCAAAATATCGTGTCCATCTACTGTCTTTAGCAGATGAGATGTTTGTTGATTTTCTAATTCATTGTTTTCACCTTCTTGGCTTTCTTGGTCGATTGAGATATTGGAGAGTTCATTAATGGTCTGTAGAAACCTCTGCAGCTCTATATCGTCACTAAAGACTTGCTAGTGCTTTATGTTGTCTGGTATGGTTGTCTTATGTCTGATTTCCACCTGATATTTAATGTTTTTACCAATGGGAAGTCTAAAAGTGTCGGCGTCCAAGGCCAGAGAGTATGCCTTCTAATTCTCCTCTCTAGGGATGAAGGATATATTAAATGCTAGAAATAAATGGTCGATCAAGTCCCATACCTTGTTTCTATATTGCTTTATCCTCTTTTGTTTACCTTGATCGATGTTCTTAAATTGATTGATGATTAACTCAGAATCACCAAAAACTACTAAACATTCAATGGCTATGTCTTTGGCAGCCCTCAATCCCAACACCAGAGCTTCATATTCGGCTATATTGTTAATAGTTTCAAACTCCAGCTTATAAGAGAGTGTTATTACCTCTTGTGAAGGGGAAATGAGGAGTATACCTACCCCAAATCCTTCTTTTGATTAAGAGCCATCGAAATACATCTTCCATACTTTTTTTTGTTGATCTGTCAGTGGCTGATCTTTGCATTGGCTAACTGATATTTCAAGTTCATCATCATTTAAATGAAAAACAGATGAGTCAATCTCATTATCAACAGCATAGATTGGGTGATTTTTCTGATGGTCACTGACGATGTAGGATAACCTTACCTTTTTGTATAGCCTCCTATGTTCCCCTCTGAACACAAGGATGGTAGCGTAAGTGAGGTCCATTTGTAATGATCCTCTAACCTTCTTAGCCTAAGTTCTGGATAAGAGCATACCAAATTTTAGGGTAATGTTAGCCACAACGATGTCCATCACTACACTCTTCATTGGTAATTGTGCCAAAGAAAGCACCATATATTTTATCAGTCCAAGACATTTTACTTTCTTAGAATCAGAGGAGTACAGATCCTAGTATGGTTTGGTGATCTCCATACCTAGTTCTTCCATAACAACTTTGGGCATAACATTGTGTGAGGCTCTCGAGTCCATGAGACAGTTATGCAGGATCTTAAATATATATAGAATGGTGGAGAAGCAGCAGAGCCACCTTCAATGTGTGGACCCATAGTAATAGTTGGGTTCTCATCCTGCAGACTAATTACATCAGAAGATACAATAGAAGTAGTTGGTTGGAGAACTTTCATGATGTATTTTTTGAAAGGTTCATTCTTCATCAGTTTTGTCAAAGGCACAACGATCTTGATCTTTCTTAACTCATTCTCTAGGCTAAAAGAGGTTGGTGGCCTATCATCTTTCTTTGTCTTAGGGACTATAGTTTTAGATGGGGGAAGTTGTTGAGACTTAGATGACACACCTTTACTTAGATTTGGCTTGGGAGGAACTTCGGCATGTTTGTTTTGATCAAAGGATGTGGCTTTGGGAGCTCTCGCTCTAGATCTCAAATCATATATTTTATGGGGTTGGCCTTGAATAACTCCCTCTTCCCCTATCTGATTATCAAACAGAGTTGACAATTGTTCTACTTCATATTCTTGTTGCGTTAATTGACCAGTATAATAATTGGTTTAATTGAAAAGTACAACAGTATCATCTACAACATCATTGTCTACATCTATTTCCTCAATCTGATTGTCTTAGAAAGGAGGTGCTACCCTTTGATCATCATCATTCCTCCTTTCTCTCTGCATTATCTAAGGGGAATCATTAGACCTTCTAAACTAATTTAGATTTATATTTCCAACCCCTTGAAAAGCCATGTTCAGTTGTTTAGATTCCCATTTCAGCTTAGCTATTTCAGATGTCAGATCCTTCAAATTTTTGGTCATTTCATCAAGTTTGGGATTAGATGTGGTCGAGTTAGAGGAGGCAGGGGGATCTTCTCTTTGTTTCTTCTTGTCTTTATCAGATCTATCCTTTAACCTGTTTGATGCCAAGATATTGGATTCAACCTCAATGGTTTATTCTTGCATGGAAAACAAGGTGTTGGATCTTCTTTCCCTTGGAAGAAGGGAAAAATATGCATCAAATGCATTGGAAAAAGTGATCTTGGCAGAGGCTTCAGTTGGTTTGATCTCATCTGGGATTCTACCATACATCTTATTGAATCTCTTGGTGAAGTCTAAAATACATTCACCATTCTTTCTCTTTAGGGCCCCAAACTCAGTGATGTAGTAGAGATAATATCTCCTATCTCCCCATTGTTTTATGAAAGCTTCATCTAACACCTCAATATCTATGATGGAGGTTGGAGGTTGGAGGAAGACCCCAGAACCATTTCCTTACTTCCCCATCCAAACTCTGCACAAACAACCTCATCCACGCATATGCATAGTCAATGTTAAAGTTGTCTGCAAAGCTGTAAAAGGATACTAGATGTTCCTCAACAGTGACTTCACATTCGCCATTATATCTTGGTAAATATTTCATTTAACATGTGGCTGGGAGTGCATGTAATCCTATAGGTAGAACTAGGGGTGCGTATCTGGCAGCAATTATGACATCCATCCTGTTAGCAGCCATTGCTTGAGCAATGGGAATCTGAAGATTTATGAGAGCTACAAGGGTGGATGTTGGACTGGATGATGAAGTAGATTTAGGGATTGAAGATGTCTGAGGTTCCTTGGAATTGTGATTCTTAGGGCTATAAAATCCAAGCTGCTTGTGATGATGAAAAGAAGTAGACTCTTTGGGCACAGCTTTACCCTTGAGGGGGGAGGTATATCTCTGAGCTACAGTGGAATTTATTAGTTGTATTTCTGGCTCAGAGACTATTGTGTCCTACTCAGGGTTAGGATGAGCCTTTTTGGCTTTGAGGTGTTCATCTTTGGACCCATTGATTCCTTTTTTGGGAGCTAGTATTTCTTTCGTAAATTTTACTTAGTGGATTCGCCACTAGATTCTTTAACCATGGAGTCGTCAGATGAATAATATGCAGTCTGAATGTGTCTGGTCTTTGTTCACCATCAAAGATCATATATTATCATTGTTATTCCCTAGGGAAATATATTCCTTTACTCTTGTTGTTCCTGAGTTTGTACTTAAGGCTCAAAAGCACAGTGTCAAGGCATCTGAAAGTGGTTAGGATAAGGAGAAGGGAAAATGTCAACCTTCGGAGAAAGAGTCTAAGGGATATTTCTTCGTTGAGGTTGTCTGGCTTCGAACTGCTCCTGAATAGTTATGTCTCGTTCAATGGCTGCCCATGATTATTCAAGCTCGGCCCGGTTAGTGGTTGTTTTAAGGATAGTGTTGAAGAGGTTCAAGGCAATGTGCATTTTGTTCAATAACCCGGGTTCAATGTTAGGTTGAGTTGGTGTAGGAACTGTCATGGGGGAATAGTACAGGTAAGAGAACTGTTTAAGAAAGATTGAGTGTTGTCTCGATTTAGTTTTATAAAAAAGAATTCACGGTTGCAGTATTAACGATGTATGCAAATCTAAGGCTCGTTCCCATAACTGTATCATATCTTAATAAAAGGGGCGAGATGGGAGAAAAACATTAATCCATTTACAGTGTCAAGTTCCTACCAGGGGAAAATCTCACAAAGTAAACGGAAGAAGAAAATTGTTAAGAACCTGAATAGATCTACAAATATAATCACCACAAATATTGAATACACAATAGATCCACAAGCAAGATAGAAGAAACCACACTTTATTATTACCAAACCCTTGAGGTAGGGAAACACCATACAATAGATCCTATTATGGAAGGGATCCTCTCCTGTTCACTTGCCTCTTCAAGGGGGCATCCTCCTATTGAGCTACTGCTCCAAATACAATATTTCTCTTCATGTCTCATTACATTTCTTGAATCCCTTTATATAGTGCTACCATCACCTAAGAACATTCTGGAGGAGGAATCTTCTAGAAGTAGAACCTTCTAAGAAGTCCTCTTACATTTATTATATCTAATTACTCATTTATTATATCTAACTATCATAGTGGGCCTTATTTAATAATATATTGGACCTAGTCCACCTTACATTGAATGACCTCCACTATTATTACTATGGGCCCTATGGGGGCCCCCACTAACTCTCTAGCTACCTTACATTCCATCCCCCTTATGAAAGCGTTGTCCTCAACGCTTGATGTACAACCATATACCAGGGTCCCATGGATAATTGTAGACCATAATGCTGAAGAAGATTGAAGAACCAAGGTCCCATGTAGAAAGAAAATCCACCATGCTGAAGTAGTCCAACCACCATTCTAAGCCCAGGTCCCATGTCCAAGTGCTCATGTGAATTCCCCGTGGAAGATTTTGGAACCCAATAACCAACTCCAAATGATGCTCCAAAGACTGATACCTATCATGTGGATCCAAATAAGAAGATCCATCCACATAGTGGAAAAGGATCGTAGCAGAATCTGGAAGGAATAATACCACTGTAGAATATGCAGGCTGAACGTTGGTAACTATAACTCATGATGTGGGACATTGATTTTCTCTACAAAAGGTGGAGTGGAGTCATCAAATAAAATATGGAAGTGGTTGTCATCCCAGAAATGACAACTATCCATATACCAATCATCACAATCATCCTCAAAATCATACCAAGCATATATTTCTTGATTATATTCATCCCTGAGGCCCTCCATAAGAAATATTTCCTACATGTTATTCAATGAATCTTGAATACTATGAAAACTATCATTGAGGCCATATGTCAGACTGTTTGTGAGACTGTCTGTGAGGCCATGTGCAAATGCATCCAATCTGTCATCAAATGTGTGCAACAATTGGACTTTGAATGATTCAAGAATTTATTTTAGGTTTTGAGAAGAAATAGCCATCTAAGCACCCTATGAACCCTTTGGTTCCGCAGTCGTCAAAAAAAAACCCAAAAAAATAGAACAATAAATTACAACAGAAAATCGCGGTTTTTTCTGAAAAAACCCTAAAAAACTGTTGAACTTAAAATGCTCATAACTGCACTTCCCGGACTTTGTTTCGGCTGATTTTTTTTTTCAAATTGGGTGAAATTGTGAGAAGAACTCATATCTATAATTTATTTTGACAAATTCGGCCTCCAAATGCTACATAAATAGAAATAAATCGCGTCGTCGTCTGCAGAAAAAACCCTGAAAATTGCAGATTTTAAAACCTCAATATCTTGACCTTCTGGACTCCGTTTCGGAAGATTTTTTTTTTTTAACTTGGGTGTTTTTCTGAGATAAAATCAGATATACAACCCTTTTCTGCAAATTTTACACGGAAATATACTGAAAATTTCTGGAATGTCGCGGCCCTCTTTTTTCTTCTCCGAAAAAAAAAAAATCTGCAAAAATAAAAAATAGTTGCCCACAACTCCGACCAAGGAAAGTGCTCTGATACCAATTGTTAAGAACCTAAATAGATCTACAAATATAATCACCACAAATACTGAATACACAATAGATCCACAAGCAAGATAGAAGAAACCGCACTTTATTATTACCAAACCCTTGAGGTAGGGAAACACCATACAATGGATCCTATTATAGAAGGGATCCTCTCCTGTTCACTTGCCTCTTCGAGGGGGCATCCTCCTATTGAGATATTGCTCCAATTGTTAAGAAACAAAGACTGAATACAAAAGTACCACAACAGATATAGAAAAACAATATAGAAAAGCACCACTTTATTATATCAAACTCTTGAGGTAGGGCAACACCGTACAATGGATCCTATTATGGAAGGGATCCTCTCCTGTTCACTTGCCTCTTCAAGGAGGCATCCTCCTATTGAGCTACTACTCCAAATACAATACTTCTCTTCATGTCTCATTACATTTCTTGAATCTCTTTATATAGTGCTACCATCACCTAAGAACATTCTAGAGGAGGAATCTTCTAGAAGTGGAACCTTCTAAGAAGTCCTCTTACATTTATTATATCTAATTACCCATTTATTATATCTAACTATCATAGTGGGCCTTATTTAATAATATAGTGGACCTAGTCCACCTTACATTGAATGACCTCCACTATTATCACTATGGGTCCTCTGGGCCCCCCCACTATCTCTCTAGCTACTTTACAAAAATATTTAAGAAAATAACCGATGTAGCAAAAAATGCATGTAGAATTCCGAAAATGCAAATTGGTCTTACACAGTTGATAGCTGGTGAAGAGGAAAGGTAATAAACAATTACAGAAAACCCAAATTTATTCGTTATAGTAGTGGTAGTACTAAATTATAATGAAGCACATCAATTACGAATATGAATTGAAAATGAAAAATGAGGAACAAGAAAGCAAACTTGTAATACAGAAGTGACGGAATTGAGAATATCGGATCTGCTTGTATTAAATCTCAATGCAAAAACTCTATTACAAAATCTCAAAAAGGGTCCAGCCCTATTTATTTCTCTCTGGG
>JASDQU010014522.1:24592-40078 GCA_032191745.1 Picea mariana | reverse complement strand
TCTCCTGATGTGGGACATTAATGTTCTCTACAGAAGGTGGAGTAGAGTCATCAAATAAAATATGAAAGTGGTTATCATCCCAGAAATGACAACTATCCATATACCAATCATCACAATCTGCCTCAAAATCATACCAAGCATATATTTCTTGATTATATTCATCCCTGAGGCCCTCCATAAGAAATCTCTCCTGCATGTTATTCAATGAATCTTGAATACTATGAAAACTATCATTGAGGTCGTCTGTGAGGCTGTCTATGAGGCTGTCTGTGAGGCCATGTACAAATGCATCCAATCTGTCATCCAATGTGTGAAACAATTGGGCTTTGAATGATTCAAGAATTTCTTTCAGGTTTTGAGAAGAAATAGTCATCTGAGCATCCTATGAACTCACCCAATAAGTTACGGCAGAAAATCACAGTTTTTTCTGGAAAAACCCTAAAAAACTGTTGAAGTTAAAATGCTCATAACTTCACTTCCCAGACTCCATTTTAGCTGATTTGTTTTTTGAAATTGAATGAAATTGTGAGAGGAACTCAGATCTGTAATTTATTTGGGCAAATTCGGCCTCCAAATGCTAAAGAAATAAAAAAATTATCGCTGCCGTCCGCGGAAAAAATCCTGAAAATTTGCAGATTTTAAAACTTCAATATCTTGACTTCCCGGACTCCGTTTTGGACGATTTTTTTTATCAAATTGGTTGTTTTTCTGAGAGGAAATCAGATATACAACCCTTTTCTGCAAATTTTGCATAGAAATATACCAAAAACTTTGAGAATGTCGCGGACCTCTTTTTCTGCTCCGAAAAAAAAATCTCCAAAAATAAAAAATATTTGCCCACAATGTCTACCTAAGGAAAGTGCTCTGATACCACTTGTTAAGAACATGAATAGATCTACCAATATAATCACAAAAAATATTGAATACTCAATAGATCCACAAAGCAAGATAGAAGAAACTACACTTTATTATTACCAAACCCTTGAGGTAGGGAAACACCATACAATGGATCCTATTATAGAAGGGATCCTCTCATGTTCACTTGCCTCTTCGAGGGGGCATCCTCCTATTGAGATACCACTCCAAATACAATACTTCTGTTTATGTCTCATTACATTGCTTNAACCTTCTAAGAAGTTCTCTTACATTTATTATATCTAATTACCCATTTATTATATCTAACTACCATAGTGGGCCTTATTTAATAATATAGTGGACCTATTCCACCTTACATTGAATGACCTCCACTATTATCGCTATGGGTCCTCTGGCCCCCCCCCACTACCTCTCTAGCTACCTTACATACCTCCACTATTACCACTATGGGCCCTCTGGGCCCCCCCATTACCTCTCTAGCTACCTTACATAAGTAGTTGTTGGGGAAAGGTACAATGAAGAAAGTGAGAGGTAACTCAATTGTGGATATTTTTAATAAATGAAAATTTTCATTTCTTTTGTGTATATGATCATACTCATTTAATATTTATTCTCTCATCATTTAAAACCCGAAACACGTTATAGATGTGCATATTAATCTATTGGTTTTTCACTGGGGACTAGCTCTTCTGCTTATAATTTCGTATATGGATCTGGATCAACAACTACTTCACTGACATCAACGGCTTATGTTGTTGGTAGTACTCCTGGAACTATATCTGCTAATGATGCTAGTACTACGACTATTGATGCTTTAGGTTCATATAAAACTTATAGCTCTATAACTGTTAGGTATGTTTCTTATGGAACTGGAACCATGACTACTATGACTAGGAATTATAGCTTTCGAAAGGGAAATTCATTACGGGAGATTTAATATTTTTATACCTAACTCTAGCTATAGCCTCTCTCATTGTATGGTATAGAATTGTTGTGGCAAAATTGATCTTTCTTTTTATATAGTATTAATATTTACCATGGTTATAACTAATATTTAATATTGGTGAATTGTGATTTTTTGATCGGTCAGTTGCTCAAGATTGGGATGCACTACATTTATACATTGCAAACAATATTTATTGGATGAAGGTGTGGATTGATATATGTAAACAACATCATGGTGACAGGTTATCATGGAAAGAACTGTCTGAATTGGTTAGAGAAGCTCGTCATAATGGATATTTTGATGTTATGCAGAGGGAAATAGATTTAGCATATTGTTTGAAACATGGAAAGGCAAACAAATTCACCCATTTTATTCAATTATTTTATATTATATTAATGTGACTGTAGGTGTGTTTTTTTTCATATTATACTTTCGAAGTTATATAAATTTGTTTATTATTAATTGACAATGCATATTTTACATGTCTGGCATATTGCAGTTGAAACACCACAAGGCTATGTGGTGCAATGGTCATAAATTTTGCATCAAAAAGTTGGATGAAACCAAAAAAACTTATGATAGTGGGATAACTGCAGTATTTCAGGTCACTAATGTTTCCTCTAGGAGTGACAGATGTCCTTGAGAATTTGAA
This sequence comes from Picea mariana, assembly GCA_032191745.1. NCBI lineage: Eukaryota > Viridiplantae > Streptophyta > Pinopsida > Pinales > Pinaceae > Picea > Picea mariana. The sequence goes on along the minus strand of JASDQU010014522.1, from coordinate 37,604 downwards.
AATAGATATTATGGGTTTTTGAATGATATAATTGAGTGTGACTTTAATTCCTTCAAATTAGTTTTGTTTGATGTCAAATGGTATAGGTTACGAATGCATGAACATGATGAGGAAAGAACCGTTATTCAACATGCCAACGGATTTCTGATGATTAAAACAACAGTTTTTGAAAAAGCAAATGACCGCTATGTTTTTCCAAGTCAATGTGAACAAGTCTTTTACTCAAAGGTTCCGGGTAAGAGGGATTGGTCATTTGTTGTTAGATATGATCCAAGAGGAAGGCCATTAAAGTATATTGTAGATGAAGAAGATGATATTGAAGAAGAAGATTATGTAGAGCTGGAGCAGGAAGAATATGGGTCGATAGATGAAGAAGATAGAGAAGGTTAACCAGGCGTACGAGACAATGCGCCAGTTCTTGATGATGATGATATCATCAATCCCTTCAATCAATCTGCATACATTGATGATGATGATATCATCAATCCTTTCAACATTGTTTCTGAACTGGATGTTGATACAAATGTTGCGTTGGATGATCAAGAAGAAGGATGATACAAATGTTACGTTGGTCGATGAGGTACGTAACTAGATATTTTAATTTGTATGAATTATTCTCTTTAAATAATTTTTTATGTCGGTTAATTACATGTTTTTAAGTTTTATTTCATTTTTGTTTTGGTAGTTTCTATGTATGTTCACTATGTTGCTTTTGTTTATTTTCTATTTTATAGATTGGGTATTGGGGAACTGAGAGCGATGTGAGGGGGGATGGAAGCATATGAGCTTCCACCTTCACGTGGTTGGCCTTGTTTAGTAGAGAATAAATTATTCTCGAAACCAAGAGAAGTTCATTCATTCATATTTATACTCGAAGATCACTCACAGAGCCACTCTATATATCATCTCATCTCGTCCTTATTTCATTTTAATTTTCTCGGTCGAATTTTAAAGGAAAAAACTATTAAAAGATATTTTACTAGGGATATAGTACATGATGGGAAATAGTGACCTGTGAATGGGGCCAACATTCAAATTTTTTCAAAATGTTTTTGTATGCACCAAAATTTGACATGGATAGTCTGTTCACATGCCTTGCCAATATGGGAGGGTTTCCAGACTCAAATATCACTCACACACCCACTCTTTATATTCATCATCTGTGTCGTTCAAAACCAACAGGACGCCAATTAGGAGTATGATTTTGGTCATGGCGAGAAGAAGGAGATAGATGATATTTTGTATTTAAATAATGATTTCGTACTAATATTCTTTATGGAGCAAAAGAGTACTTAGATGAGAGAAAAAAAAAGACATAAAATAACTTGAAGCTTGTGCGATTCATCAAGTACTTCTTTATCAATGTTATTGCATGTCCTTGTAGTACTAGTAGACGAGGGGACATGCATCTCAGTAATATTTTAAAGGAAACAACTAAAATAAGTTGTACTAGGGCTAGATCATTACATGATGGGAAACAATAACCTGTGAATGGGGCCAACGTTGAAATTATTTCAAAATGTTTATGTATGCACTAAAATTTGACATGGATAGACTGTTCGCATTGCTTGACGATATGGAAGGGTTTCCAGACTCAAATATCACTCACACACCCACTCTATATATCGATTCATCTCGTCCTCATTTCATTTTAATTTTCTCGGTCGAATTTTAAAGGAAACAACTATTAAAATACATTGTACTAGGGCTAGAGTACATGATGGGAAACAGTGACCTATGAATGGGGCCGACATTCAAATTTTTTCAAAATGTTTCTATATGCACCGAAATTTGACATGGATAGTTTGTTCACATTCCTTGACAATATGGGAGGATTTCCATACTCAAAGATCACTCACACACCCAATCTTTATATTCATCATTTGTGTCATTCAAAACCAACATCATGCTAATTAGGCCCATGAATTTGGTCGTGATGAGAAGAAGGGAATAGATGAGATTTCATATTTAAATAATGATTCCATACTAATATTCTTTATGGATCAAAATAGTACTTATATGAGAGAAAAAAAAATACACAAAATAACTTGAATCTTGTGTGATTAATCAAGTGCTTGTTTATCAACATTATTGCATGTCCTTGCAGTACTAGTAGATGAGGGGACATGCATTTCACTCGTATTTTAAAGGAAACATCTAAAATACATTGTACTAGGGCTAGATCAATACATGATGGGCAACAATAACCTGTGAATGGGGCCAACGTTGAAATTATTTCAAAATGTTTATGTATGCACTAAAATTTGACATGGATAGACTGTTCACATTTCCTTGACGATATGGAAGGGTTTCCATACTAAAATATCACTCACACACCCACTCTATTTATCGACGCATCTCGTTCTCGTTTTGTTTTAATTTTCTCGATCGAATTTTAAAGGAAACAACTATTAAAATACATTGTACTAGGGCTAGAGTACATGATGGGAAACAATGACCTGTGAATGGGGCCAACATTGAAATGTTTTCAAAATGTTTCTGTATGCACCGAAATTTGGCATGGATAGTCTGTTCACATGCCTTGACGATATGGGAGGATTTCCAGACTCAAATATCACTCACACACCCACTCTTTATATTCATCGTTTGTGTCATTCAAAACCAACATCATGCCAATTAGGCCCATGAATTTGGTCGTGGCAAGAAGTAGGAGATAGATGAGATTTCGTATTTAAATAATGATTTCGTACTAATATTCTTTATGGAGAAAATAGTACTTATATGAGAGAAAAAACAAAGACATAAAATAACTTGAAGCTTGTACGATTAATCAAGTACTTCTTTATCAACGTTATCGCATTCCCTTGTAGTACTAATAGACTAGGGGACGTGCATCTCGGTCGTATTTTAAAGGAAACAGCTAAAAGACATTGTACTAGGGATAGATCAATACATGATGGGCAACAATAACCTATGAATGGGGCCAACGTTGAAATTATTTCAAAATGTTTTTGTATGCACTGAAATTTGACATGGAAGGGTTTCCAGACTCAAATATCACTCACACACCCACTCTATATATCGACACATATTGTCCTCGTTTCATTTTAATTTTCTCGGTCGAATTTTAAAGGAAACAACTATTAAAAGACATTGTACTAGGGCTAGAGTACATGATGGGAAACACTGACCCGTGAATGGGGCCAACATTGATATTCACCCACCACAAATGTGACATTTGTGATGGGTGCATTGGAAGTGCCATGACATTTCAAGAGATTTTTGAAAAAGATTCTATAGATGGAAATGACGAATGATGACAATGAGACATCCATTATATTGAAATTTTATACAAACATGGGCGACCACGAATATTATGTGGGGACATCAAACATCCTTAAGTATTGAAACCCTCCCATACTGTCAAGGCATGTGTCTAATCTAACCATGTCAAATTTCAACGCATACAGGCATAGATTGAAAAAAATTCAATGTTGGCCCCACTCACTGCTCACTGTGCAGGTTCTGTGGAACAAATTTGTGATGGGTGTATTGGAAGTTCCATGTCAAATTTCAAGATAGTTTCGACAATGATTATATAGAAGGGAATGATGAATGATGATAATGAGACGTGCATGATGAACGTTGATGCAAATGCGGATGATATAAAATATTATCTGGGGACATCAATATACATCCTTGACTCTTGAAACCCTCTCATACTGTCAAGGCATGTCTCTAGTCTAACCATGTCAAATTTCGATGCATACATGCACATATTGAAGAAATTTCAACGTTGTCCCCATTCACTGCTCACTATGAGGGGTCGGTGCATGACATTTGTGGTGGGTGAATTGGAAGTTCCATGACATTTCAAGAGAGTTCCAACAAAGATTCTACAGATGGAAACAAGGAATGATGACAATGAGACACCCATTATGAACGTTGTTGAAAACATGGGAGATATCAAAGATTATGTGGGGAAATTAGACATCCTTGAGTCTTGAAACCCTCCCATATCGTCAAGGCATCTGTCTATTCTAACCATGTCGAATTTCGATGCATGCATGCACAGTTTGAAGAAATTTCAACCTTGGCCCCATTCATTGCTCACTGTGCGAGGTCAATGCAATATGCCATTTGTGATGGGTGTATTGGAAGTTCCATGACATTTCAAGAGAGTTCCGAAAAAGAATCTATAGATGGAAATGATGAATGATGACAATGAAACATCCATTATATTGAACCTTGATGCAAACATGGATGATCTCAAATATTATGTGGGGACATCATACATCCTTATGTATCGAAACCCTCCCATAACTTCAAGGCAACTATCTAGTCTAACCATGTCAAATTTTGATGCATACGGGCACATATTGAAAACATTTCAACGTTGGCCTCATTCACTGCTCACTATGTGGGATCGATGGAAGAAATTTGTGATGGGTGTATTTGAAGTTCCATGTCAAATTTCAAGATAGTTCTGACAACAATTCTATTAAGAGAATGACAAACATTGACAATGAGACGTGCATGATGAACATTTATGCAAACATGGATGATCTCAAATATTATGTGGGGACATCATACATCCTTGAGTCTTGAAACCCTCCCATACTGCCAAGGCATGTGTCTAGTCTAACCATGTCAAATTTTGACGCATACGGGAACATATTGAAGAAATTTCAACGTTGGCCCCATTCACTGCCCACTATGTGGGGTCAGTGCATGACATTTTTGGTTGGTGAATTGGAAGTTCAATGACAGTTAAAGAGAGTCCCAACAAATATTCTACATATCGAAACTACGAATGATGAAAATGAGACATCCATTATGAACATTGATGCACAAATGGATGATCTCAAATATTATATGGGGACATCAGACATCCTTGAGTCTTGAAACCCTCCCATACCGTCAAGGAATGTTTCTAGTCTAACCATGTCGAATTTCGACGCATACATGCACAGTTTAAAGAAATTTCAACATTGGCCCCATTCACTTCTCACTGTGTGAGGTCAATGCAAGATGACACTGGTGGTGGGTGTATTGGAAGTGCCATGACATTTCAAGAGAGTTCCAACAAAGATTATTTAGATGGAAATAACAAATGATGACAATGAGACGTCCATTATATTGAAAGTTTATGCAAACATGGACGATATAAAATATTATGCGGGGACATCAAACATATTTAAGTCTTGAAACCCTCTCATACCATCAAGGAAAATATCTAGTCTAACCATGTCAAATTTCAATGCATACGGGAACAGATTGAAAAAATTTCAATGTTGGCCCCATTCACTGCTCACTGTGCAGGTTTGGTGGAAGGAATTTGTGATGGGTGTGTTGGAAGTTCCATGTCAAATTTCAAGATAGTTCTAACAACGATTCTATAGAAGGGAATGATGAATGATGATAATTAGATGTGCATGATGAACATTGATGCAAATGTGGGCGATCTCAAAGATTATGTGAGGACATCATACATCCTTGATTCTTGAAACCCTCCCATACCGTCAAGGCATGTGTCTAGTCTAACCATGTCAAATTTTGACACATACAAACACATATTGAAGACATTTCAACATTGGCCCCATTCACTGCTCACCATGCAGGGTCGATGCATTACATTTATGGTGGGTGAATTGAAGCTTCTGCGACATCAACTCGACTTGGTAATTCAATAATCAAACAAAGTGGTTAAATCCACTTTAACCAAGAGAATCAACAATAGAGCCACTCGAGTTAATGAAGTCAATTTATTGATGGTTCATCCATTGGGGTTGCAAGCTAGGAATCAAACCTACTAGAAATTGGCATTAGCAAGAGGAATGAAATTATGATTATGTTCAAAATTATCCACTTTCTGTTGCTAGTGTTACCCCTCATTTTACATGAGGCCTACACTAGTATTTGTTCACTACTCTTGTGATTTTCATCACAAAGCTAGGTTTACAAGTTGATCTTTGGATGGCCTAGGGGTTGTGATTGCATTTGATGAGACTATTAGTGATGTAGTCATGGATGGCTAGATGATGTTGATTCTCTAGCTGTCTTGGTAATTGATTTCCTTTCATACTAGTAGACTTGGTTGTGGATTCCCTTATATGATGATTATTGGATGGTTCATGATACATGTTGATGTATGACTCCCTTGATGGAACACTACCCTAGCAATTTTTGGCTAAGCTAATATTGTATTGGCATATTTGTTTGCTTGGAATTATCCACATGATATCAATTGATTTCACATTCATTTAGGTTTGATATGGTCTATCGTGGTGTGATGTTCATGAGGTGAATTCCCTTTCTCATGTTGAGGATTCATACACATAGTATGGTTTTTTATGACATGTATTACACCCTCATGTCAAGTGTTTCCCTCTTCTACATATTTTTATGCCCTATTACTTGGTGGAGGATCCTTCCATGGAATACCCTAGCCTTGTGGGATGATTTCACACTTGTTTAGGTTTTATTTGGATATTACTCATCATCCCATGTGGAGCGCTCACCCTCCTTGCATACATGTTAAGGGATGGTCTTATTTATTGATTGATGAGGGGCCACCCCTTTCTTTATGGATTTAGTTTATCATTGAAGGAATTTCACATGTGTTCTTAATATATAATTTGATGCCTTATTTCATGGATCCACTTGCTTGGAACTTGTTTTGAGGAAGACATCCACCATATGAGGCCATTCTTCTCTTTTCCATGCTTTTTTTAATGGGATGTTTCTCTTGAAGGTGTGACACTTTCTATAATTGGAGGTTTGACTTAATTCAAACTTCTAGTTTGTGGAGATGTCCACCTTTGGATGTTACATTTCATACCTTTTATTTCTTGTTGATGGGACATATCACATTGGGATAAGGAACTTTCATGGTTTTATGTCCTAGATCATGAAGGAAGATGCCCAGTTATGGATGTTGCTTGCACTTATGTTTATGCTTATTATTGAGGACACCCACCTTTCTTGGAGCCTTCTTACACTTTCCAAATCGCCTTGCACTGCGTTTGGGTTCCCTGCCTTCGGCTCGTCTCCTTTCTTAGTGCTCACTTGTGTAGCCATTTTCGTGCCTTTCATGTGGGTGGGCGCACCTCTTTCCACTTTAAACAAGAGAATAAACAATAGAGACACTTGAGTTAATGAAGTCAATTTATTGATGGTTCATCCATTAGGGTTGCAATCTAGGAATCAAACCTACTAGAAATTGGCATTGGCAAGATGAATGAAATTATGATTATGTTCAAAATTATCCAATTTGTGTTGCTAGTGTTACCCCTCATTTAACATGAGGCCTGCACTAGTATTTTTTCACTACTCTTGTGGTTTTAATAAAAAAGGTAGGTTTACAAGTTGATATTTGGATGGCCTAGGGGTTGTGATTCCATTTGATGAGACTAATAGTGATGTAGTCATGGATGGCTAGATGATATTGATGCTCTAGTTGTCTTGGTAATTTCTTTCCTTTCATACTAGTAGACTTGGTTGTGGAGTCCCTTATATGATGATTATTGGATGGTTCATGATACATGTTGATGTGTGACTCCCTTGATGGAACAATACCCTAGCAATTTTTCACTAAGCTAATATTGTATTGGCATATTTGTTTGCTTGGAATTCTCCCCTTGATATCACTTGATTTCACATTCATTTAGGTTTGATATGGTATAGCATAGTGTGATGTTCATGAGGTGAATTCCCTTGCTCATGTTGAGGATTCATACACATATTATGGTTTTTTATTACATGTATTACACCCTCGTGTCGAGCGTTTCCCTCTTATACATATTTTAATGCCCTATTACTTGGTGGAGGATCCTTCCATGGAATGCCCTAGCATTGTGGGATGATTTCACACTTGTTTAGGTTTTATTTGGATATTACTCATAATCCCATCTGGAGCGCTCACCCTCCTTGCATACATGTTAAGAGATGGTCTTATTTACATGTTAAGGGATGGTCTTATTTATTGATTGATAAGGGGACACCCCTTTCTTTATGGATTTAGTTTATCATTGAAGGAATTTCACATTTGTTCTTCATATATAATTTGATGCCTTATTTCATGGATCCACTTTCTTGGAACTTGTTTTGAGCAAGACATCCACCATTTGAGGCCATCCTGCACTTTTCCATGCTTTTTTTGACGAGATGTTTCTCTTGAAGGTATCACACTTTCTATCATTGAAGGTTTGACTTAATTCAAACTTCTAGTTTGTGGAGATGTCCACCTTTGGATGTTACATTTCATAACTTTTATTTCTTGTTGATGGGACATCTCACATTGAGATAAGGAGGTTTCATGGTTTTATGTCCTAGATCATGAAGGAAGATGCCCACTTATGGATGTTGCTTTCACTTATGTTTATGCTTATTATTGAGGAAACCCACCTTTCTTGGAGCCTTATTACACTTGCCAACTCGCCTTGCACTGCGTTTGGGTGCCCTGCCTCCGGCTCGTCTCTTTTCCTAGTGCTCACTTGTGTAGCCATTTTCGTCCCTTTCATGTGGGTGGGCGCACCTCTTGACACTTTAACCAAGAGAATCAACAATAGAGCCACTTAAGTTAATGAAGTTAATTTATTGATGGTTCATCCATTGGGGTTTCAATATAGGAATCAAACCTACTATAAATTGGCATTAGCAAGAGGAATGAGATTATGATTATGTTCAAAATTATCCAGTTTGTGTTGCTAGTGTTACCCCTCATTTTACATGAGGCCTACACTAGTATTTTTTCACTACTCTTGTGGTTTTAATCACAAAGGTAGGTTTACAAGTTGATCTTTGGATGGCCTAGGGGTTGTGATTTCATTTGATGAGACTATTAGTGATGTAATCATGGATGGCTAGAGGATGTTGATGCTCTAGTTGTCTTGGTAATTGCTTTCCTTTCATACTAGTAGACTTGGTTGTGGAGTCCCTTATATGATCATTATTGGATGGTTCATGATACATGTTGATGTATGACTCCCTTGATGGAACACTACCCTAGCAATTTTTGGCTAAGCTAATATTGTATTGGCATATTTGTTTTCTTGGAATTCTCCCATTGATATCACTTGACTTCACATTCATTTAGGTTTGATATGGTCTAGCATGGTGTGAAGTTCATGAGGTGAATTCCCTTACTCATGTTGAGGATTCATACACATATTATGGTTTTTTATGACATGTATTACACCCTCATGTCGGGTGTTTCCCTCTTCTACATATTTTAATGCCTTATTACTTGGTGGAGGAGCCTTCCATGGAATGCCCTAGACTTGTGGGATGATTTCACACTTGTTTAGGTTTTATTTGGATATTACTCATCATCCCATGTGGAGCACTCACCCTCCTTTCATACATGTTAAGGGATGGTCTTATTTATTGATTGATGAGGGCCACCCCTTTCTTTATGGATTTAGTTTATCATTGAAGGCATTTCACATGTGTTCTTAATATATAATTTGATGCCTTATTTCATGGATCCACTTGCTTGGAACTTGTTTTGAGGAAGACATCCACCATTTGAGGCCATTCTGCACTTTTCCATACTTTTTTTCACGGGATGTTTCTCTTGAAGGTCTCACACTTTCTATAATTTGAGGTTTGACTTAATTGAATCTTCTATTTTGTGGAGATGTCCACCTTTGGATGTTGCATTTCATACCTTTTATTTCTTGTTGATGGGACATCTCACATTGGATTAAGGAGGTTTCATGGTTTTATGTCCTAGATCATGAAAGAAGATGCCCACTTATGGATGTTCCTTGCACTCATGTTTATTATTATTATTGAGGAACCCACATTTCATGGAGCCTTATTACACTTGCCAACTCGCCTTGCATTGCGTTTGGGTGCCCTGCCTCCGGCTCGTCTCCTTTCCTAGTGCTCACTTGCGTAGCCATTTTCGTGCCTTTCATGTGGGTGGGCGCACCTCTTTCCAATTTAACCAAGAGAATCAACAATAGAGCCACTTGAGTTAATGAAGTCAATTTATTGATGGTTCATCCATTGGGGTTGAAATCTAGGAATCAAACCTACTATAAATTGGCATTGGAAAGAGGAATGAAATTATGATTATGTTCAAAATTATCTAGTTCGTGTTGCTAGTGTTACCCCTCATTTTACATGAGGCCTACAATAGTATTTTTTCACTACTCGTATGGTTTTAATCACAAAGGTAGGTTTACAAGTTGATCTTTGGATGGCCTAGAGGTTTTGATTGCATTTGATAAGACTATTAGTGATGTAGTCATGGATGGCTAGAAGATGTTGATGCTCTAGTTGTCTTGGTAATTTCTTTCCTTTCATACTAGTAGACTTGGTTGTGGAGTCCCTTATATGATCATTATTGTATGGTTCATGATATATGTTGATGTATGACTCCCTTGGTGGAACACTACCCTAGAAATTTTTCACGAAGCTAATACTGTATTGGCATCTTTGTTTTCTTGGAATTCTACCCTTGATATCACTTGATTTCACATTCATTTAGGTTTGATATGGTCTAGCATGGTGTGATGTTCATGAGGTGAATTACCTTGCTCATATTGAGGATTCATACACATATTATGGTTTTTTATGACATGTATTACACCCTCGTGTCGAGCGTTTTCCTCTTCTACATATTTTTATGCCCTATTACTTGGTGGAGGCGCCTGCCATGGAATTACCTAGCATTGTAGGATGATTTCACACTTGTTTAGATTTTATTTGGATATTACTCATCATCCCATCTGGAGTACTCACCCTCCTTGCATACATGTTAAGGGATGGTCTTATTTACATTTTAAGGGATGGTATTATTTATTGATTGATAAGGGGCCACCCCTTTCTTTATTGATTTAGTTTATCATTGAAGGAATTTCACATGTGTTMTTCATACATAATTTGATKYCTTGTTTCATGGATCCACTTGCTTGGAAATTGTTTTGAGGAAGACATCCACCATTTGAGGCCATTCTACACTTTTCCATGTTTTTTTTGACATGATGTTTCTCTTGAAGGTATCACACTTTCTATCATTGAAGGTTTGACTTAATTCAAAATTCTAGTTTGTGGATATGTCCACCAATGTTACATTTCATACCTTTTATTTCTTGTTGGTGGGACATCTCACATTGGGATAAGGAGGTTTCATGGTTTTATGTCCTAGATCATGAAGGAAGATGCCCACTTATGGATGTTGCTTGCACTTATGTTTATGCGTATTATTGAGGACACCCACTTTTATTGGAGCCTTATTACACTTGCCAACTCAACTTGCACTGCGTTTGGGTGCCCTGCCTCCGTCTCATCTCCTTTCCTAGTGCTCACTTGTGTAGCCATTTTCGTGCCTTTCATGTGGGTGGGCGCACCTCTTGACACTTTAACCAAGAGAATAAACAATAGAGCCACTTAAGTTAATGAAGTTAATTTATTGATGGTTCATCCATTGGGGTTGGAATATAAGAATCAAACCTACTAGAAATTTGCATTGGCAAGAGGAATCAAATTATGATTATGTTCAGAATTATCCAATTTGTGTTGCTAGTGTTACCCCTCATTTTACATGAGGCATACACTAGTATTTTTTCACTACTCTTGTGGTTTTAATCACAAAGGTAGGTTTACAAGTTGATCTTTGGATGGCCTAGGGGTTGTGATTGCATTTGATGAGACTATTAGTGATGTAGTCATGGATGGCTAGATGATGTTGATGCTCTAGTTGTCTTGGTAATTGCTTTCCTTTCATACTAGTATACTTGGTTGTGGAGTCCCTTATATGATGATTATTGGATGGTTCATGATACATGTTGATGTATGACTCCCTTTATGGAACACTACCCTAGCAATTTTTGGCTAAGCTAATATTGTATTGGCATCTTTGTTTCCTTGGAATTCTCCCCTTGATATCACTTGACTTCACATTCATTTAGGTTTGATATGGTCTAGCATGGTGTGATGTTCATGAGGTGAATTCCCTTGCTCATGTTGAGGATTCATACACATATTATGGTTTTTTATGTCATGTATTACACCCTCATGTCGAGTGTTTCCCTTTTCTACATATTTTTATGCCCTATTACTTGGTGGAGGAGCCTGCCATGGAATGCCCTAGACTTGTGGGATGATTTCACACTTGTTTAGGTTTTATTTAGATATTACTCATCATCCCATGTGGAGCACTCACCCTCCTTGCATACATGTTAAGGGATGGTATTATTTATTGATTGATGAGGGGCCACCCCTTTCTTTATGAATTTATTTTATCATTGAAGAAATTTCACATGTGTTCTTCATATATAATTTGATGCCTTATTTCATGGATCCACTTGCTTGGAACTTGTTTTGAGGAAGACATCCACCATTTGAGGCCATTTTGCACTTTTCCATGTTTTTTTTCATGGGATGTTTCTCTTGAAGGTCTCACACTTTCTATAATTGGAGGTTTGACTTAATTCAATCTTCTAGTTTGTGGAGATGTCCACCTTTGGATGTTACATTTCATACCTTTTATTTCTTGTTGATGGTATATCTCACATTGGGATAAGGAGGTTTCATGGTTTTATGTCCTAGATCATGAAGGAAGATGTCCACTTATGGATGTTCCTTGCACTTATGTTTATGCTTATTATTTAGGAACCCACATTTCTTGGAGCCTTATTACACTTTCCAACTCACCTTGCGTTGCGTTTGGGCACCCTGCCTCCGGCTCGTCTCCTTTCCTAGTGCTCACTTGTGTAGCCATTTTCGTGCCTTTCATGTGGGTGGGTGCACCTCTTTCCAATTTAAACAACAGAATCAACAATATATCCACTTGAGTTAATGAAGTCAATTTATTGATGGTTCATCCATTGGGGTTGCAATCTAGGAATCAAACCTACTAGAAATTGGCATTGGAAAGAGGAATGAAATTATGATTATGTTCAAAATTATCCAGTTTGTGTTGCTAGTGCTACCTCTCATTTTACATGAGGCCTACACTAGTACTTTTTCACTACTCTTATGGTTTTAATCACAAAGGTAGGTTTACAAGTTGAGCTTTGGATGGCCTAGGGGTTGTTAT
>JASDQU010014521.1:36253-46264 GCA_032191745.1 Picea mariana | reverse complement strand
TATATATATATATATATATATATATATATATATATATATATATATATATTAACTTAAAATCTTTTAAATATAAAAAAATTATATCTTATTTTTCACTTTAGTTGATGTTTAATAATCACAAATATAAGATACACATTAAGTTTGATTATTTAATTTATAAAAATTAATATATTTATTTATGTCATTTTAAAATATGTTTTAAGTAGCTTTCAGAGTGTAGGGTAGTTAGTGATGGAGTGTACTGTTAAGGCACTATGTTATGTAAATTTACTGGTTCCGAACCTCGGTTTACCTTGTGTGTCACGTATAAGGTATCGTGGGAACACTTGGAAGTTATAGTGGTAGCAATCGGATAACATGACCTCGTGACACACGAGTATGTACCCAACTAGTTATTGATTCTACCAGTGACAAAAAAATGCTTTAAGTATTTTGTACTAAGAGAAGTGAGGTGCATTATTTGTATTATAACCTAATATTAAAGAGATTGTAATGTCCATGCCATTTGTCCAATACACATATGAGTTAAATATAATATAGTAATCATTTCACAATGTTTTATATATAAAAATAATATTATAATGATCAAATCATACCAATCATATTAATATCATATTAATTGTTGAAAAAAAAAAAACTGAAATAATTTAAAAAAAGAAATTTGAAATAATTTTTATTAAAATATATATATGGAAAAAAATAGATATATATATATAAACTTAATATTTTTTAAATATAAAAATTGTATTTATTTTTATATTTAATAAACACAAACATAACATATACATAAAATTTGGAATTAAAGGAGAGTTTGTGGAGGCATATTTTTGTTGAAAAATACACCACACTTTGACTCGATATTATATTGGATAAGGAAGAGGTGGAAGAGTTTACAAAACATGTCAAATCAATGTAAAGCATTGACTTTGGTCTTTCCTGTAGTAGGTCAGTTTTTGACATGGAAGTTGGGTTCGGGTGTTGAGGTAAGGGTTGGAATGGATGCAATAGCAAGATGTGGGGAGAATATCTTTCTTCTGGAAGCTCTAGTTCAACATTTGCATGCTATGGAAAGATGTAGACTAAGTGATCCTCACAATATGACTCCTTGGTTACAAGGGTGGCTCCAACTGCATGATTTAGGATTTGATGGTGGTTGGAATGAGGTGCAATCGCTTTTTATAGATGAACTAAGGAAAGAACATGTTCCTATAAGGGAGGCCATGGATGAGGTGGTATGGGTTTTCAACAATTCTTGGGGACAATACTCGACCAAACTAGGATACCTTTCTATTTAGGAACTAGGGTTGGAAGAGGATCATTGGTGGACCAATGAACTATGGAAAATAAAGGCACCTCCTAAAATGGTACTTCTATTTTGGATGATTCTCAAAAGGAGGGTTTTAATGAAGGACCGGCTCTAGTTAAGAGGTAAGGTTGGGCCAGGGATTTGTTTTCTCTGTCGAAAAGACATATAGATTAATGGCCATCTATTTTTAGATTTTCAGTTTAATAAACATGTCTAAAGCGAGGTTGAATTGCAAATGGTGAAAGGATCTCTGTGGGCTTCGACTAGTGTGGAGGAATGCTTTCACGATTTTTTCGTCAGAAATGAACTTAAAGAGATTCAGGCTCTCCCTCTTTTGGTTTCTTAGTGAATCTGGTTGGCAAGGAATGGCAATTTTTTTGAAGACTAGTCTCTTCCATCCTTTAAGGTCTCACAACAGGTCCTTGGTTTACTCTCATTACAAGCAGGTTTCAAAGGTGAGAGTGGCAAGGGTGATAGGGGATATATCCATCAACAAAACTATTCCCTACAGTTTCTTTGATGATGCTTGCCAAGGATATGATCATATATGTAGCTTGGGGTTCATTTTATTCTTGTCTAATTCACATTACTTTATGAGCTGGGCTAATCTTGATCAAGGAAAAAATAACCAAGGTGAATTTAAATATTTAAAAATTTATTCTAAATGTTAAAATGTACTAGGACAAGAATATTGCTCAATTACATGTATTCAATGACTTTGTCTTAAATACTGATTGGATGAAGAGTAGGGTTCAAATACTCAGCCCCAGATTGCTAGAAGTTACTCAATTGCTAGAAGTTACTCAACCACTTAAAAGATACAATTAATTTGTTTCATGGAACGAGCTTTATATATATATATATTTTTAAGAATTGAATTCACATGTTGATTCTCTATCCAAGGAAATTAGTTGTTATGTCATAAGGAATTCTCATAGGGACAATCAATCTCTCGATCTGAATGTATTATTTTAGGACTGCTAATGGCATTTTAGTTTAGCAATGTGTTAGGAACAATAATTTGACTCTATCCCAATGGTGGGCTTTCAGTGCTTTTGTCTCTATTCTACTCGAATGGAAAATACATTTTTTTTTCCTTTGGAAAAGTACTTTTTTTCCAAGAATAATGGAGCATAACACATAAAAGCCCCGTGCATTTCTCACGTGGGTCACGGAGCACACAAGTCCTGCATCTAATCTTATGTTTTTGTCTTTGCCACTTACTCTATGGAAGACGAGGTCCAATAAGAGATTGAGAGCGTTACTTTTCATATAACAAGAAGGGGACGTCCGAGTTGTTTTATAGTGGTAAGTGGAATGAACCTAATCATTATCTCTGAACAAAACAGGACATGGGATGGGACGCCCATCAACTTGGTCACTAACTTTCAATCCCAGACTCAAGCAAGTTGTCCACGTGGGATGAGATGGGACGGCCATGAACTTGGTCACTAACTTTGAACCCCTGATAGAACTTTAGCACGTTACCCATATGGGAGAGCAAAGGCCAATGAACAGACATAGGATATAGAAAAAATTGATGATTTGTGAATGGTGTTTATATCAGTAAGGAGATGGGTGAAGTGGATAAGAATCTTCAAATTTGGAATATCTAGGAGATTACTTAAAATATTGGTGGGGTTGAAGGATCACATGTATGTCAGTGATATTATGTCACCCATAGTGTCATTCTTCTTCATATTCTCCATTTGTTTAGTTTGACTATATATTCTCAATAAACAATTATGGATAAAATTATTGTATGTATTGTTTACTAAAATTATATTAAAATGTTAGTGTTGGGCAATGATTTTGTGGTTGGCATAGTATTTTTTTAGTATTTTTTTAATATGTGATGTGTTGTTCACAAGTTGYCACTTAATAGTCAAGTTGGGAAGTTGGGTGAGGTTTCATTTTTTAGTGCTTCATTCAATGTAACTTTGTGATTTTTTTTCTCATTTGTTTTTGTTGTTGGCATAGTATTTTTTTAATATGTGATGTGTTTTTCACAAGTTGTCACTTAATAGTCAAGTTGGAAAGTTGGGTGAGGTTTCATTTTTCAGTGTTTCATTCAATGTAACTTTGTGATTTTTTTCTTCATTTGTTTTTGTGGTTGGCATAGTATTTTTTAATATGTGATGTGTTGTTCACAAGTTGTCACTTAATAGTCAAGTTGGGAAGTTGGGTGAGGTTTCATTTTTTAGTGTTTCATTCAATGTAACTTTGTGATTTTTTTCCTCATTTGTTTTTGTGGTTGGCATAGTATTTTTTTAATATGTGATGTGTTGTTCACAAGTTGTCACTTAATAGTCAAGTTGGGAATTTGGGTGAGGTTTCATTTTTTTAGTGTTTCATTTGATGTAACATTGTGATTTTTTTCCTCATTTGTTTTTAGCTATGTTGATACATAGGATAAGTTTGGTTTTTAGCTATGTTGATAGGTATGATAAGTTTGGTTTTTAGCTATGTTGATAGGTAGGATAAGTTTGCTCTTTTTAGTTTTAGAGAGTTATGATTATTGTAATAAGTTAATAATATTTAAATTACACTTCTTAATTGAAAGAGTTATGAGTGGGGTATATTTATTTTCTTGATGTTGTTCAATATTTACACTTGGCTCGAATATTTATTATAAATATTAAAGAAAAATAAGCACTAACACAAGCAATACAATTACCATGTCCATTTTCACCACCTTTACAAGTCATTATTAAATACTACATTTAAATAATTACAAAAAACCAATTTAAATAGAAAAAAAAATTGAAGTTTGACATTTAATGGTATAAAGAAAGAAAAAAGAAACAATTGACATAAAAGAAAAAGAAAAAAAAGATATAAATATAATTTGTTTAAAATCCTGTGGATATTTCATTGGGTAGTTCGTCACAACCGATATTGTAAGGTTACCATGCATTGCTCAATGCTTACTTATAATTAAAAGTATAATGTTATAAGAATAGGCCTCAAAACACAAAAATAAGCAAAGAGTAGAAAAGAGAAGGCACAACTATAAAATAATCACACCATCAACATAATGAATGCAAGATATACCTTGGGAAACTCAATATGGGAAAAAATAGCTAGAAGGTGAGGACTATGCCTTTTTTCTTCTTAGATATAAATTCAAGATACACTTTAAAGATGGACTCAATATGGAGTTACAATAGACATTACGGTATAAATGGTTATGAAATTTTCTTCTACTTCCTCGATTCTACTTAAAATATCCCACTCCTTTGTTGTGGCTCACCTATGGAACAATAAATTAATAAAATAGGGATGAAACCCCTTCTTCTCCTCGTGGCTTAGTATTTAACATGTCGTGAAAGTCGTTTAGGCTTAGGGCTAGTGTTTTTTCATGCCTTAACTCTCGACTAGGGTTGTGGTTTTAGACCCTCTAGAATCTTCTTGAAAGTCCACTCATGACTAGATCCACATGTTTGAGTAATGTCCATTGACATGACATCTACTTGGTACTATGGTGGTCAAATCATAGGTCAATATGCAAGAGGCATAACTTCCTCATAAGGAATCCAATTGAGTTAATATTTGGACCGTTGAAATCTCTTAATGTGTATAACATCATTGGTGTGTTGGGAACTTTTTTCATAAATTTCGGCTCCAAAATTGACCATTTAATGTTCAAAATGAGCCCTAGAAGTTTCAACACTCCCATCACCAAAATAGGATATACTCCTAAAATGGGACCTCCTAGTGCATGGCTCTAATTTTCCACTCAAAAGGTACCAAAATAAATGACAATTATATAGTTATCCATTTTGGAATATGCCTCTCCATTTTGGAAGGATTTTGGTCATCTACCCAAAAATACTTTGACAAGAAGCTAAGGATCTGGTCGTCCACCCAAAGATACATATACATACATACATACATATATGTGATCTCTTTCATCAATCTATCATACATCATCTCATGGAGTTTCGCTCAATGTGCTTAAGTGCTTATGGTGTAATGCACCCAACACCAAGTTGGGTCATGCCACTGCTAAAATGACCAAATAAAAAATTATGGTACTAATTTTAGATGTGGAAATAACATACAACATGACATTCTAGATCGTGCAATGGTCCATGCAAATTAAAAATGTAAAAGAAGCTACTTAAAATGTGCACAACAACATCCAAACACATACATAAACATTCAACCACATAAATAGAGATTCAAATGCATCATTCTACTCACAACAAGCAATAATAACCAAGATAAATTAGAGTAACATGCACAACAGTTATACCAAAATTTAACATAAATAAACACAACAAATAATAACACTTTTCTTAGTAAATATGCAACCTAATGTAGAGGACGAAAGTTCCTCCCAACCATAGACTTGTTGTTCTAGTTCTCACAAACAAGTCACCCCAAGCTGCGGTGATCCAGATGGATCTCAGTGGCCATCCACCTCTTCCACTGAATCACCATTTTGAGCTTGTGGTTTTGATAAACCATGATATTCACCCTTTTGATGGGGAATGGAATGTAATGTCTTCTTCATTTGTTAATTACAGGCATCATTTAATGATTTCCTAGTGGTCTTATGTACATGCCTATAGCATAGCGTTAATGCATTGGATCTTATTAGAACTACGCAGTTAAGCATGCTTAGAATAGAGTAGTACTAGGATGGGTGACCACTTGGGAAGTCCTACTATTTTACATGCCTATGACATTTTATAAACTTGGTTCGATTTATCCCACATGCATCATGGGAATTGTTCTCCTCTCACTCTCTCATATATAATTGAGGTGAAGGAGGCCCTTTAAGCATGCAATGGAGTGTGATGTAAATATTCTTGTGAATGAAGCGTAGCCAACATCTCTTTCTTTTTAGAGATAAGCTACCCCATTTTTCTAGTTTGTGTTCCACAGTGTTTTTCTATCTTATTCAGTAATAGAAGTTGGGTTTCACTGTATTTTTGTGTTCTCTTCTATATTTTTTTGTATTTCATTTTTATATCTCAGTTATATTTCTTCCTTCATGTTGCTCTCAATATAATCAAGATTAGTGGTATCAGAGCAGTCTGCTCCTTGTCATTTCTCAGAGTAGGTCCCTAATGAGATCAGGGTATAGAGATTTGGATCTTGAGCTAGTTTCTCTTGAGGACAACCACTCTCGCTAGCCCAAGCGACCTCTCATGGTGGAATAAAAGAGAGATGACATAGAAGGATATACTTTCGAGACGTTGCTCTAGGAATCCCTCTTGCGGAAAAGGAACAAGATACAACTTCGCTCAGATCCTTCAAAGACTACCGATGGCGGCAACCGAGGCATCTTCAACAAGCAACCATTTTGCAAGTGTGACACCCTTCAAGGTACAAGTCAATTTTGATATCCCCTTATTTCAAGGCTAGATAGATGCATATGCTCTAGAAAAATGGTTGAATCTGCTAGAAGGTTATTACTATGTCCAAAACATTTCCAACAGTGAAAAGATCACCTTCACGCTCCTTAAATCCCTTCCCCATGTCAGAGATTTGTGGGAAGGCTATTGGGAGAGGTACACCACAGATGAATATACACTATTTGGGAGAGAACCCACTTGGGCGGCCTTTGTAGATTCCCTAAAGGAGGATTTCTACCCTATCAAAAACTATGATGACCAGTACATGAGATGGACAACTCCATGTCAAAAAAGAGACCAGACGGTGTCAGAGCACACCAACATATTTCATACCTTGTACTCAAATCTGGGTATCAAAGACTCTGAGAGAGACTTGGTTTTGAAGTACTATAGTGGTATACATAGGTACATCCAAACATAGATTTATTTCTTGGACATCTCCTCACTGGGATTTTCTTATCAATATGCAGTCAAAATTGAGCAGAAATTCAAGCAGCAGAGTAAGTCGGAGAAGCATGGATAGAGAAAGGAAGGCCAACCTCAAGAGATCCAGTCCCATATGTAGGAAAAGAAGGATAATGGGAAGTCTAATAAATACACCAAAAAGTGGTGTGAGTTCCACAACATCCCTTGGCACAAAACTGATGAATGTCGTTCAATAAAATCATTGGTGGCCGAGCTCAAAGACAAAGAGTCGAACCCTGAATTGGACCTTGATTCAGAAAATAATAAAAGTAGACAGATCATTGATGCAGAACCCACTGCTACTGTCACAACTATAACAATCTAACCAAAAGAGGATCATGAGGAGGGGGAGTGACTCTTCCATTCACAGATGTGGGTGAAGGGGACCCCACTACATTTTAATGTTGATAGCGAAAAACAAAAGAACATCATCTCAACAGATGTTGTCAAGTAGTTGGATTTTCCAACAACACCACACCCACAGCCATACAACATTGGGTGGCTTCGTCAAGGTCAAGATCTTTGTGTTAGCCAACAGTGTCACCTATCCTGTGACATCAAGCCCTTCAAGGTTGAGGTATTATGTGATGTTGTCCCACTGGAAGTCTATGATTTTCTATTAGGCTATCCATATATGTGGAGGCACCATGCTATTTATGAGTCTTGACCTCGTAGCCTCATTGTTACTCTGAGGGGTCAGCTTTATCGGATACTAGAGGTAGTTTTGACTATTGTCCCTCCAAAACAATGCCACAAAGTAATATCTCATAATGCAGAGTTTAGCCTCTTCACAATCAGATCAGAAAGTGAACAGAAGGACAATGCAACCACTGCAGCCTCATCCTAAGGCATTTCTATCCAACAGAAGCAGATTGACAAGATTGTAGACGAGGACCAAGATGTTATTGCTACACCTACAGTGGTGCCTCCACACTACCTAGTCAAGCAAGGTTATACCATAATGTTAAGCCCTAATATTGGCTCATTACCCCTTAATTGGGGCATATTAGATTAGTAATGTTATTTTATTTATGTCGGCTTTAGGCCATTAGTTATAATTATACCTCCTAGTCTCATATATATACCAAGGAGACATTTTCATTTTGAATCATCTTGTACTTGAACATTTAAGTGGGGTAAGAGGAGGTTGCCCCCTCGAAGAGGCTTGTTATCTGAAATTCTCTCTTTTTCAAGGTGTTGAGTACTTTTTCTGAGGATTTTCTATGCTATATTGATATTTGGTTCTTAACATATGGTATCAGAGCTCAAGGTCTTGGGGTTTCACTGCTACATCTGAGACACCTTGGAATTTTCGCTATAACTTTTTTTCTACATCTTCCAAGCTCTTGATTGATGTATTCATAGGAACTTTAAAGGATAACATTCAACATGAGGTTCACCTTTGGGAACCCAAATCATTGGAGAATGCATTTAAGGTGGCAAGAAATGTTGAACGTAAAAATATGGCTATGGCTACTAGAAGGACCAATCCTGACATCTATAGAGAGAACAATGCTCCTTCTTCTAAAACACCTCAACCTACAAGGTTGATACCTCAACAATTGGAGGAAAGAAAAGAAAAAGGTTTATGCTTTAATTGTGACAACGAGCACAGTAAGGGACATAAGTGTGGTGAGAAGAAATTATTCTACATAGATTGTGAAGAGGAAGAAGAACAAGAACAAGAACCATCTCAAGATGAAAACATAGAAGAAATTTCATCTGAAGAGTTGAATCCCATGATATTGTGTAATGCATTGGATGGAATTAACACTCCTCAAACCCTCAAGATCGAAGGATATATCAAAAAGAAAAAGGTAATAGTCCTAATTGATTCTGGCAGTACTGATAATTTCATTCACTATAAATTAGCCAAAGATCTCAATTGATTTGTATATCGAGCGCCAGAGTTTCAAGTAATGATTGCAGATGGAGGAACTATCAATTTCTCAGGAAAATGAAATAAGATCAATCTTACTATGGGGGAATATGTAATGAATAGTCCAATGATTTCTATACCCATGGGTGGTGCATATGTTGTACTAGGAATCCAATGATTACAATCATTAGGAACAATGGCTTTTAATTTTCAAGAACTTTTCATGAAATTTTCATTGGAAGGAAAAGAAATTGAGTTAAGAGGTATCACAGAGAAACCCGGTAAGGTGATAAGCTCTAACGACATGACAAAATTATTGAAAAGGGGGCATCAAGGCGTTATTGCACAACTATGCTCACTAGATGTTCAAACATCTAAGCCATCTATTCCTCAAGATCTCCAAAGGATCATTGATAAGCATTCCAAAGTATTTGAAGATATTCCCAAAGGTATTCCACCCACTTGAAATCATGATCATGAAATTCACCTATTTCCTGGGAGTGTTCCTCCTAACATCAGGCCATACAAATACCCTTACGCCCAGAAGAGTGAAATTGAGCGCATGGTTGAAGAAATGTTAGACGCTGGAATTATTAGACCTAGCCAAAGTTCTTACTCTGCACCAGTGGTAATGGTATTCAAGAAAGATAGCTCATGGCGTATGTGTCCAGATTATAGAGGGCTCAACAAGATCACTATTAGAGATAAGTTTCCCATTCCCGTCATTGATGAATTGTTAGATGAACTACATGGAGCAATCTATTTCACCAAATTGGATCTCCGTCCAGGGTATCATCAGATCATAATGAAGGAAGAATATTTCCCAAAAACAACATTCCGAACTCATGAAGGCCATTATGAATTTTTGGTCATGCCTTTTGGCCTTACAAATGCACCTTCCACATTCCAAGGGTTGATGAATTCCATTTTCAAGCCCTTCCTTCGAAAATTTGTGTTAGTATTTTTTGATGATATACTAATCTATAGCAAGTCTT
>JASDQU010014520.1:85075-98971 GCA_032191745.1 Picea mariana | reverse complement strand
GCAGGCAGTAGGCATGCATAAGAAATTGAAGGCACAAAACGCATCACTGGACTATACGATCACGGAGGATGATAGAGAGATGATCGCCATAATGGTCTAGGATTGCCTAGCAGAAGATTTTGATCACGCAGCACACCACAGGAATAAACTGCAGAAAGAGCTGGCAGAAATGGGACAACTTCTCAAGAAACTCGAGGAAACCTGTAACACCCTATTTCCCCTAGTTTGTAAATATAATTGGACTGGCCAAGGACTATGGAAAAATCATAAGTATGAATATGTGATGTAAATGGACTTGTAGGAAGAGGTCAATGAATGTGAATAACCTTTTGAATTTATTGCAGGACTGCTGAGATGGGATGTGCAGAAAAGAGACCAAGATGGCGGTGGAAGGCACCTGAAAAGGTGGCATTAACTTCCACCTTGAATTAATACCGTATTTAGACTCCACTGGCCTGGAGAACCAAAAACGGCTCGCTGCCCCCAAATTTAATGTCTCGCAGGCTGGTAGGCGGGTGACTTGATGAGGGATGGGATGGTGATTCGCCCATCCGTAGAGCCGTCGGGCCTGATCGACGCGAGGATAATCGTGCCACATGCAACCTCGCGAGAGGATAAGACGTATGGCAGAAGCAATTGTAGGGGCAGACGCGAGGGGAACTTTGGCATTATGCAGAGTGAGGGATAGCAAAGAGGAAGGATTGCAACCTTCACTCCTGGTCACTGGCAAACAGGGAGACACAGTCTCAGAGCATCGTGGTCTCAGCTCGGGGGTGGCTAGTGTTAAATCCGCTGGGAGTCGCTACGCCTACGGTTGGGTGGAAACGATCACCCCTCTTAGTAGTCGCACCCACTTCTGAAGTTATTTCTGATAAGTGTTTTTTTCATATTGTATCTTGAAATTCATATGCTGACATATATGCTCATAAACTTTGAAATGGTGAATAATTACAATATAAGAATGTCTGAGTAGTGTTTTGATAAGAAATGTTAGATATATTCTTATAACAAAAAGACCATGCATGGCTTATGTTGATAAATGAATTTAATTAGGCATGAGTCGAACTAAGCTAGGCTTCCAGCCCGTTCTCGGGAAGCTGTTTACCCGTATCTACCTCTGGAAATGCCTCGGTATAGATCTCTTCACAGAGATTTCTTCCTTAGAAAAGTTCACCAAGAACCCATAAAAAGGACTTGAACGCGCAATTCTTATTAACCCTGTACGAGGAGGAATGACCCTCTTAAGGTTCCGAGGTAGAAGTGTAGGGATATGTAACAAATCGATGAATGAGATATCGTCGGGTGACCCATAGCCATTCATGACCGTTAGATTGACAGAAGTCACGAGGGCATTACATACCTTGTCCCTTCTTCCCCCTATCTTCGTGAACAACGAGGAAATCAGGAACGTAGATTTCAAGACCCAGGAGAACATTTGGACAATTGATCTTTCCACATCCATGAAGTAGTGGAAGAATGCACCAGGTGAGATCAACAGTCATTGGATCTCATTCAGAAATCCCGTCGGCCATTGGATAGGGTTAAGATGCTCAGAGTTTAGTCTCTGCAATGTGCACAGGAGGAACGGATCAAGACTGTTAGATCTTGGTCCAATTACCCATCAGCCGTCGGATCGGACAGGAACTGCCCGAGGGTTACCATCAAGATTCCAACTATCGGCATATTAGGATTCTTGAGAACAAGAAAACCGAAACACTTCAAGTATCGAAACGTTGAGAAGATCTGGACCGTCCATTTGGGGATACATGTGGCAGAGATCGAGGTTTGCTATCGGGAGTCGGGATATTGGAGATTCTGAGGTAAAGGGAATAAGGACGCTATAAGTTTCGAAATAGTAAGATCAGATCTGGACCGTCCACCAGGGTGAGATACGTGGTAGAGATCTGAAGAGAGTCGGAAAATAGGGAGATCCGTGAGCAAGAGGTCGAGAAAATCCATAGTGAAAACCCCCGATACCATCAGAGCCGCTCATCTGATTGGGACAGGTACAACCATCGGGAGTCATCGGCGTTTGGGCCATCGGGACTCACACAGATGAGTGCTTTTTGGGTTGGTATTTGGCAAAGCCCATGGCTTAACTTGAACCGTTCCCCTTGAGGACAGGTGTTAGAGATCTAAAGAGAGTAGGGATATTGGTCATCGGGATATCGGAGATCCTGAGGTCGAGGGAATCGGGACGCTATAAGTGCGAACCCCGAGAGTTCATCTGGACTGTCCATCCATTTGGGACGCGTGTCAGAAATCCACAGAGAGTCGGGATATTCGGCATCGGGAAATCAGAGTTCCTGAGATCGAAGGAATTGGGACATCACAAGTCTTGAAATCCCGACGAGATCAGAGCCGCTCATTTGTGAGGACACGTGGCGAGATCGAGAGCCATCGGCATATCGGAGGTTTGGAAGGCAAGACTTCTGGAGCACCAAAAGTCGCGAAAGCATGAGATTGGATCAGGACCGTCTGCTTGTGGGGACGCGTGGCAGAGATCTAGGCCACCGGGGAAGTCCCAACGAGGAGGTCGTCCATTGGAGTTTGGTTCATCGGGATATCGGAGATCTCAGTGACAATTTATCTGTGCACTTTGGAATCGTGAAACGCAAAACCCCGATCAATGGGGGGGCAACTGTCAGCACATCAGGGCTGAGGGAAGGACCACAGTGGAGGCCAACTGTCAGTGCAGCGGAGAATCAGGATTCGAGGAGTCGGGAATCCTGTGGACGTATGTATTGTGTTATTGAAATCCCCGTAGCCCCGATGAGGGATAAGACTGCAGTCATGGGGATCGTGGTCATGTGAGCTAGGAGCCTAGCTAGAAGAACTAGTGTGTAAAGGGCATGTCGAGATTCGAGGAATCGCGAGTCCTGGGGACGTTTGCACTTTGGCATTGAAAACCCCGAAACCCCGATGGGGGACAAGGCTGTGGTCTTGTAAGAGAGAGGTCACGTGGATTAAAGACTTAGCCCGGGAGGCTAAGGCAGCAGAGGAGCGTATCGAGATTCGGGGATCGGTGAGCCAAATCGATTGGACATCACGAGTGTCAAAACCCCGATGGACGGAAGAGATTCTTTCGAAGAATCTCCGGGTCTGTAATGATCGTTATATGTAGAGGTGAGACGTCAACTTAAGCAAGGATGTGAATATGCTTTAGGATAAGCGGCAAGTAGATCTGGACGGCTAGAGTCCACCCGTCCAGATCTACGACTGAGGTTCCATTCTGGAGCCCCCTTACTGTTCTTCCTTTAGCGATAGGGGGGGGGTACGGAATTGGATGTGCAACTCTCGNCAGGTGGATTCTAGACCCCCCTTGCCATTCTGCCTTTAATGGGGGGGGGGTCTGAAATAGTGTGGCATGTGAAGTGGGCCCCCTCCCTGTCATGACGACCACCGTGTCACGTTTTCCTCTTGCCACCTGTATGCCACGTAACCGCGCAATGGGGCATTTTCTCATTGGTTGTTCTCTACCCCTGTTGAGGTTGGTTCCTATTGGCCATTTGCTGACCCCGTAGGGATTCATTCCCATTGGTCACTCGCTAGCCCTACCGGGGTTCGGTGTTTGCGGAATCGAATGCTTGGACATTATTGTAGAGTCGAAGTGTGAAATACAAAAGATGCTGCATTCAAATTGAACCATGGACATAACCCACGATCACATGGGAACGGAGAAGGAGAGAGAAAGAGCCAGCTTACGCTGGGCCTCCATGGTTATTTAGGGGTTCGAGTCCGACAGAGGACCAGAAAAATTTGATTTAGGTAGCAGGTATGTTACAAAACCCAGAGAGCAAGTAGAAACAGAGGCGTGGAGCCATCGACCACACAGACCAAAGAAGGAGTGGAGGTAGAAGAACGAGATCCAGTTCTTCCAATGCCCCATGCACAGGAAACGGTCTACATAAAACCTAACATGATGCGGATGGATGAAATTGTGGGACAAACACCACTGAAGGACTTGGAACACATCCAATTGGTCTTGACACATATGCCATCAAGGGAAATTTACAAATTGCAGGTTAGCGTCGACCACAAGATATAGTCTCGAGCACACAAAAATTTAGTTAAGCTACAACAAGCAACAAAGAAGCGGGATGCGCTGGAAACAGTTTGTGCGCAGGAAAAATATGAAACTCAGGAGGAGAAAGAATGCAGAAACGAACTGGAACGTCGAGTGGAAGAAATTTTTGGGAAACTTCCAAGAACTGCGCAAGGAAATGAACTCCTAGCAGTAGAAAAGATCGACCAAATTGCGCAGGCAATTGATCAGTATCAGAAGGAGATCGAGACTCTCCAGGAATAGATTAGACCAACAAATCCACCAGCAGTGAAGAAGAAAAGGAAACATGAAGCAACAATGCAACTGTAGGAGATAGAAAAATAGGTTAGCATGACAGCTGACTTGTTTGATAAAGCAGCGCAACTTTGGAAAAGACTAGAAGAGGATCCACAGGTCCAACACTGGGACAAGGAAGAGGAGAGGATCAATTCAACAATCCAAGAACTCAAGAAGCGACAGAAGACCATACCAATTCCAGAATGCATCAAGGGAACACAAGAGTTGAATAAGATGCAGTTAGAACTTATCATTGTGCAAACACAAAAACAGGAGCGTCAAACTCAAATAGAACCGTTGCAAGAACGGGTAGCATAAGTACTCATGCAGGCAGAAGGAGATAGAAAACAGATAGCACAGACCCAACTAGAATGCACAGGATTGATGAGCGACGAAGTGGTGGTTCAGACAGTCGACACCATCAAGGAGAAAACCGCGCAGGTACTAAAAAAAGTAGCAGAATTGCAGGAAACGTTCTAGACGATCACTAAGGAGATCGAGGAAGCATAGAGAGATTAGGTGACTCGAGACGAGTCACATGTCAGTGTTGGGGGCCTATTGGCACTAGGTCGAAGTGGAAAGAAGGACAATTGTGGGAAGGAAAGCGTGTAGAAATTGAAGCAACAACTGGCGAAAGAATAGCATGCGCACATGCAAGAAAGCATGCACAAGGAAAGCGACAACTGGAGGAAGAACAACATGCACATGGGAGGAAGACCTAATGTCGGTAGGGTTAGGGTTTTGGTAATACACTGTAAATGACTGAAGAGCCCGAAATGTATAAATATAGATACGAAGGTATCATATAAAGGTTGTTGTTATAGTTGTTGGTTGATGAAGGTTTTTTAGATAGTAAGTTGTTTTTATTTGTTACTAGTCGTGAGGATTTTAGCTACACATGAGTAAATGCGGTATGTAATGTTTTTAACTATGTAAACCAATTTTGTAAGTTGTTGAGCAAAGAAGAGAGGAGGAAAAGTAGACCCAAGGATTGGATCGCAGGATGTAGAGCCTGGTGCGATCTAGTTTGCCTCATATAGATCTTACCCATAAGAGGGAATTTGTAAGCGCATGACATTGGGAATGCAGAACTACCATAATAAAAGAGCCAATAGCCAAATCTTTGTGGATGTAGCCTAGGAGGGGGTGAGTGAACCACGGTAATATTTGTATAATGTGATGAATGCATGCATATCTTTACTTCTTTCAGCGATTAATGGTTAGGCTTGATGAATAAGTTAATACATTGTTATGAAATATGTTTATGCTGTTTGGGAAAGAAGCAGTGAAATATGTGTATGCAACCCTGAGGAATAAGTAGATTACACTAATAGCTCATGGTACATGGCTATGATTCATGAATCCATATCTCATACTCAATCCTAGGCTGTAAACACCTGATTCTTACATCCACCCATTTAAAGCTATCTCGAGTGAGACTGCACAGTGCATCCCATGTACTGTGTTGCCTTTTGGTTTACCAGGAGGGCTGATAGTTTTAGAGACTTTGTTGGAAACCCGAATGACATGAACCCTGGGTCAATAAATTAGATAGACCAGTAGAAAAGGGAAAACCGTCCAACACATATCTAACATCTGTTAATTCCCTAACAATACCATTGAACATCCTGATTCTAATACTGCCAACCTTAACAATTTTACAGGGAATACCATTTCCCATGAACACTACACCCTCATCAACAGATTGGTAAGAAATGAACCAATTTCTATGTGAGCACATGTGGTGGGAGGAACTTGAATCTAACTGCCATTCTTCTTGATATTGTAAATTACTAGAAACGGATAAAACTTGATCAGTCATACCTGAATATGTTACAACCAAAATTGCTTCCTTCGTAGAGTTTTCCTTAGATTCCTTTCTTTTCCAACAATGTTTTTTGAGATGACCTGTTTTTCCACAATACCAACATTTTTCTTTACCCTTTCTATGTCTTGACTTAGATCGAGAAAAACTTCTCTCATTCTTCTCTTTAGTTCGACCTCTGACCAGCATTGCCTATGAAGTTGAGGTTTCTTGACTAGATTTTCTCCTCAACTCCTCAACCAACAAAGATCCCACAACAGAGTCATAATCTAAAACATCTGCCGAGCTAAAGCTAATAGAGGTGACTAGATTATCCCAAGACTGAGGCAACAAACACAATAGTGTAATAGTCTTATCCTCATCTTCGAAGTTAAATTCCATACTAGTCAATTGAACTATAAGGGTATTAAAGGTATTTAAATGGTCAACAACGTTTGTACCTTCTTTCATCCGCAAACTGTACAACTGTCTCTTCAAGTAGATTCTGCTCGTCAAGGACTTCGTCATATATAGACTTTCCAACTTGCTCCATAAGCCTAATGTTGTATCCTCTCCTATGATACTAAACAAAACATCATCCGCGAGACATAAACGAATGGTACTAAGAGCTTTTGCATCCAGATCTTCTCATTCCTCATTCTTCATGGTTGTTGATTTCTTTGACTTGCCTGCCAATGCTTTTTGCAACCCTTGTTGCACCAGTAAATCCCGCATCTTAAGCTTCTAGAGCTCAAAGTTTATTTTACCATTGAACCTTTCAACTTCAAACTTCGAACTATACATCTTAGCCATTAGCACAAAATCTCCTAATACCCAAATCATTGCTTATAAAACCCAAGGCCTTTTTTTTCTTTAAAAATAATGTGGAGGAATGATTGGTAAAAGAGTTTAATTAAAAAACCTTTTAATAATATAAAAAGGTTTAATAAAAAAATCTTAAAAGAAACAAAAAAAATCACTTTTTAAAACATCCACTTTTACATTTTAATTCCTCCACTCTTTTAAATATTATATTCCAAATACTATATTCCTAATAAAGTACTTCCCTTTATACTTTTAAAGCAGCCTCCATGTGACTTGTGCAAAATTCTTCATACCTTAAGTTTCTTTAAAAAAATATGCGAATTCCTTTAAAAATATGCGAGACCGTGACTTGATACCTTAAGTTTTTCAAAAGAAAAGAAACATGCGAGTGTTGAAGAGTCGTCACCGCACCTCTCTCTACCAGTGGAGTGTGGCTAGCTTAAAGGTTCTCTACACCTCCCGATACACTTGGAGTGCGGCTATATTGAAAGATCTACACATTGTTCCTCAACCCTAAACCGTGACGATTCCAGTATTTTTGCATTAGGGTAAGTCCAGGTAATAAGACGTCACACATTTCGAGAGGAAGGACCTGCGACGATGTAGAAATCAATGCACCTCACACAGATTTCACTCCTGCGACTACCAACTTTGATACCACTTGTTAGAATTGCAAATGCGGAAAACACAATTCACATATGATAATTAACAATCACACAGATAAGGGATTTCAAGTGGTTCACCCAAACATTGGGCTACGTCCACCAAGCATAGGCATCGGTTGTCTTATTATTCAGATCATGGAGATTACAACAGACTAGCAAGTTCTCACTCTGTCTCTCTCTTTACCTCTACGGGCTTACATGTATTTATATACATTTACAGGAAACTGATTATTAAATGTAATCCCTTTCCATATTCTAACTTGGTCTATTTGGTTGTAACCAATGCAGAATAATAGGATCTGAATCCATCATTAGAGGAATTCGTTGTCACCAAATCCCAACAATACCTGTATGTGGTTTTATAAGTAGTTTTCAACTAGATGTACATTGTATTGCTTCATCGATATAGGGATTAAATTTCAATATATTTGAACCATTTCTTGAAAAGTGGATAGTTGAAGAAAATGATTTGTATTTGTACCTTAGACATACTGAAAAGAAACAAGCATTCCTTTAGTGTAGGATATTGAATTTGTCACAGAACTTGAGACATGCACAAATTTTTTAGTGTTGTCAAGAATGAATTCAAAGTCAATATTTGATTGCCCAAATTGTCATCTTGTTTAAATTTGATTTAAACAAGTCGAAATTGCCTTTGTATTTTTTCCAAACCCTTTGGCTTGAATTTCATTGTTCACTTTGACATTCAATTTCATGATCAACTAGATTGAGATAGCTTCTTGAGTAACGAGAAGGGTTGAAGGGGCCTTCTCTATCCCCTTTAATCTAATCTTTTCACTTCTCTGCTGACGAAATATATATTTTTACTTTCTCGTTAGTAGGGACAGTCATCTCCCAACATTGTTGCAACATTTTTGTTGTACAAAAAAGATTAGGTTTTTCTTTAAAAGGATTAAGGTTTTCTTTAAAAAAAATTAATGTTTTTCCTTTTGTATTTATGTTTTAATATTTAGGTTTAGATATTGTGATGACAAATAGAATGTAAAAATTGATGTTACAACAAAAAAAAATATTTCAATAAGCAATACTAAAAACTTGGCAGATGTATATAATTATTAGAACATTGCTCTTTTATCTAAAGAGTAACAAAAAATTTGGCATAAAATCTTCTAAGTGCATGACATCGCTCAATCCATGAGTAGTGTGTATCTATTGCTAGGTCAACATTAATAGATCATTGATGTGGTAGGTTTTTTTTATTATACTTTTAGTAAGATTTAAATGTTGTAACTGAATCAATCATCAAGTCTTCTTAAAGTACTCTTTCATTAATGATTATGATCTACCCAAATTGATATGTTAGTTTTTTTTTATATATATATATACTTAGTAAGATTTAAATGTTGTAATGAATCAATCATCAAGTCTTTAATGAATCAATCATCAAGTCTTTTTAAATACTTTTCGATTAATCATTATATTTATCCGTAGTCTTCCATTTATCTTTATATTTATCCAAATTATTTTGTATAGACTATCCCAATTAGATTTGCTTCCTAAGCACAACTACTATATATATAAAAGATTGAACTTTTCAATTTATATGCAATGTTCTTTATATTTATATGCAGTGTTGTTTATGTGCAATGTTTTAATGTTAAAATCATTTATATGCAATGAAAAATAAACCTTCCTTATATGCCTATAACAATGAAATATCAAATAATAAATATATGCACTGTAAAATACAACGAATTATTTAAAAGTGGTTGATACAAATTATTTAAAATACAAAACAAGCCTAAAGGAATATTTCAGTTGCAAATAAACTCTAATTCTCTTTTGTCCTATTTCATTTACAAACAAATCTTAATTAGCATATTAAGATTACAAACAAACCTTAATTTTACCAGAAACTCTAATTAGAGTTTTAAAATGAAATAATATGGAAACAAAAATAAAAAACATGGAAACGATGAAAGCATTCGAACATTAAAAATGGAAAAGAAAATAAAAAGAAAATAATAACCAGTGCAAATGCTGTAACTCCATGCTGGAACATTAAACATGGAAACGAAAATAAAAAGAAAATAATACTAAGTCTAAATGTTGTAACTCACGTAGGTAGAGGCGACATGCCGTAGCCCATGAAATAGTATGGAATTGAAAATAAAAAACATGGAAAGGATGGAAGCATTGGAACATTAAACATACATTAAACATGGGAAAGAAAATAAAAAACATGGAAAAGATGGAAGCATTGGAACATTAAACATACATTAAACATGGAAAAGAAAATAAAAAACATGGAAACGATGGAAGCATTGGAACATTAAACAAAACAAACAAAGTGGTGTTAGGGAAAATTAATAAGCAGGTATAATACATGTAGACATGATGTGGCAAACCTGGTGTGGCGATAGCTTCCAGAGGCACTTCCTTTTCTAGGGTTCCAGCTCCAAACTTGTTGTTCATGTCGAGTAGCTCGGGACGAATGCCGTCGGGAGGTGCCTAGTCAAATAAATGGAGAAGTGACCCCAACACCAGATGAATCATCCGATTCGCCAACAGAATCCCTGCGCAGATTCTTTGGTACGCGGCACAAATAATCCATGCGATTTAGTTACAAAGAATGGTTCACATCCCACCAGTTATACGTGCAATCCAAACGTGGCCACGGTTCACATCCCAACAATTATACGTGCAATCCATTTGAGGTAGTGCTTGCTAATCATCCAAACGTGGCAATAAAATTTTGCATAGATATTAATCCTTGTTAATCATCTTAACGTAGAAATCATATGGCTTTACAGTAATTTCTTAATATGATTAGTAAATGTGAAAAAGTAAACATGTTAAAGCAGCAAAGAAGTTATGAACAGTAAATCCCATTCATTGATTTGGGAGGATGACTAAGAATATGCCAACATCTTCAATTGTTGGCCATAAAATTAAGATTTAAGGTTAAAAGATCATTAAATGTGCTCATTATCAATAGGTGTACGCCTAGCGTAAAAATGGTTGATACACAATAAATTTATTTAAAAGTAGTTGATACAAATTATTTAAAATGGTTGATACACATTATTTTATTTTAAAAGTGGTGATACAAATTATTGATATAATGCTTATCTGCACAAAACAATAGGCGTTCATCATTATTACACTGGGCAGCATTATATAGTGTTTTCTCTGAGTTGATTGCGGTTTTAGTTTAGTTTGACTTAAAAAATTATGCAACAAACTTAATCTTCAACATGAGAAACTAAAAATATTATTTTTTAATATATAAAATAAAGCATTTTTTAAACAGGTGATTGGTTGGTAAGTTTAACTCGTTATTATAAACAATTAATGGTTGCTCAATTGATTCAGGAGCATGGATGTAAACAATTAATGGTCTATCATTTCATGCTACCTGTTTTATTTAAAGACAGTTCACTTAGCTAATTATCGTGGATCGCACATGTGACATGTTTATGTAATCAAACATGCTAGGTAGCACAAAAAGCCCCAAGTCCTTTGAAAAGATGTAAGGAATAATTTATTCTCCCTCTCCAATAAACAAAGAAAACTATTTCCCTCTCCCTCATACTTAGGGTCGTGATTCGATGTTATGTTAAACATTCAACCCAGCTCATGATTTTGACTCAACAGATTTCCATTTTACCAAACTTCCGAGGCAGTATATCGCAGCTCACTACACTTGTTTTAAATAGGTATAGGCACTCTTAAATGATATACTCTTAATAATCTTTAATATCTAATGAATACTATACAACGAATTATTTAAAATGCACTCATATTCAGTTACAACACAAAAATTAAATCTTTCACATTTGTTGTATATTATTCGTTGTATATCAGTCGTTGATGTACGCAAATTCAGTGATAAAATAAAAATTAAGGAAGCTTACATAAAGATTAAATCTTTAGTTGTTAAATGATATACTCTTCTTTAAAGATTATAATAAATGTTGTATACTCTTCGTAAGCTTTAAATGGTGTAACTGAATCAATCACGGAGTATTCTTAAACTTAAACTTTAAATGTTGTAATTGAATCAATCACCGTGTCTTTTAAAGTACTCTTCTTTGTGCAGATACAATAAATTTTAAGAAGGAAAACAAATGTTATTTTCGTTAGGGTTTACTTGCCTCAAATGATCATGGTATTGGACGCGTTGGGGCTCTCGAAAATGCTCGGGTTGTAGCCCATGATGGGGTTGAAGGTCTCATTCGGCTTGTTCGTCATAGGACTTGTGTTTGGATGTTCGTTATATAGGACGGGCATAGTCTCAATTTTTGGTCATAGAAATTTTAACATTATTTTTACGTGAAAAAAAATTAAATAAAATCCTTAAGACAAAACCCTAACATAAAGTGAACACTTTCATGAACCAAAACCTTAACCCTAATTTTTAAGTAGACCTAAACTTCCATGCCTATCCGCGTTGTCCATCCACAAATCATGTGGATGTGCTAGTATTTATACATTCAATAAGAAATCGATTCTGAGCGTTAAATCTCCAACATTTGTGGTGTATTCTTCTTTCTTTATTGATTTCATGGTATCAGAGCATTTGGTTGGGAGAAAGTTGTTACTGTTTGCTGTGCTACTGTCAGAACGTTGTGGTCACCGGAGATTCACTCTTTGAACCCTTCCGCTGGCTAGAGAAGAACGTTTTTTCTCTGGGATCTATCTGCTGGTTATCCGATGGCCTGTGAGAGAATGTTGTTTAATTTAATTCCCAAATAGACTTGGGATTCTCGTGGCAGATTTAAATGCTTGGGATACGTTCTATAAACCCATTATTTTCTTGCTTCAAAGTGTTTACTCCATCTAATTTCAGTTTCATCGATCTTTCACAAAATAATTTGGAGTTTATTTAAAGTTTCATTGAAATTTGAAAAGTGATGTGGAGTTATATCAATTATTAAAAAAAAATTGTGGTTAATATTTTGGAATTAAACAAATTTCTAGTTCTTGGTCAATTCAAGCACCAATTTTAGTTGGTTCTAATTATGATTTTTGGAGTGAGAAAGTGAAATCTACTTTGCAAAGTTAGGGATGTTGGGATTGTGTTGAAACATGGTTCATAGAACCTGATGTAAATGTTGTTGCAATTATGACTGCTGCTCAAAGAAAAACATTAGAAGAACTTAAGCAAAAAGAAAGAAAAGTCAAATCATATATTTTAGTTTCCTAAAATCATTGGTGCCAAGACTACTAAAGAAGCATGGGATATTCTTATGTTGACTTATAAGGGTAAATGACAAAGTGAAAACTGTGAGACTTCAAACCCTTAGAACTCAATTTGAAACCCTCAAGATGAGTGAATCAGAAAGTGTTGATCAATTTATGACTAAAGTTATGGGTATGATGAATCAACTTAGAATTAATGGAAAAAATGAACTCATAGACCTAAGAGTTGTTGAAAAAGTTCATAGAAGTCTAAATAACCCAAGCCGTTTGGGTTGATCCACCCCGATGGGTTTAGCGACTCCGTTGGCTGATCTAAGTCCTAAGAAAATGAAAGAAAACTAAAACTAAAGGAACTAATCTAAATGAGAAAAAACAACTACAACAGACTATATACAAATCTGGCTTACTTACTAATATTATACAATAGTAATTCTATGAAATCAAATGTTCAGCTATCAACAGAATTGAATTTTAATTAAAGATGTACAGTATTTACATAATACAAATTTTAATCGAAACTTGCAAAAATCATTTGTAAAATAACAACAAAGCTATTGTTTTTTATTTTTATAATTTTTATGAGAAAGGAATGAAATGAAAACTATCTAAAGCTGAGCAATTAAAATAATAATCCTAACTGTAAATCTAAACTATATATCGAACTAAAATACTGAGAATTCTCGAATTTATTAACTATTAAATAACATATATCAAACTGACCTGAAGTAATGCTTCCTATTTGTCCTGTGCTCAGTACTTGATTTAGCGGTTTGGTGGGAGAAAACCCGCACCGAATTCTCCACAAGCTTCTCGTAAACAAGAAGCAACAGTGCTCTTTGAATATAAATGACAGAACAAACAAGACATAAAATCACAACAATTTTATAATTTACAAATCATCACAGTTAGATAAATCCTTGTGCGAAGATCTGTACAAAACAATTCATTTAATTAAGAAGACAAACCTTTTGTTAATTAAATTCAAACAGAGTGATTGTTGTACTAAAAATGAGATACATGAGATATGGACATAATTTAAATCACAACGCATTACCCTGTAATAAGTCTTGATGTCTAAAGTAGTCAATGACTTA
>JASDQU010014520.1:57005-68370 GCA_032191745.1 Picea mariana | reverse complement strand
CAGAGTGAGATAGGTTTGAAATCATCAAAGGAGTGTGGATCGTCCACCTTAGGAATGAGGGCTATAAAGTTCATGTTTATAGGGCTATGTATTCTTCCATTTAATCTATATTCCTGGATGACTTTAGAAATATCTCCTCTGATTTGATCGAAGAATCCCAAATAAATTTCTATTGACCATCCCTCTGGACCTGGAATTTTATCCTTTTGAAAAATTTGGAGAGTGTCTTTGAGTTTAGCTTCGGTGAATTCTACATAGAGGTCTCAGTTCCCTTCCTCTTCCACAATAATAGGAACATAGAGGGCCAATTTTATGATGTCGTCTATGTTTTCCCTCCGTCCACTTTGAATAAGGACTGGAAATGTCTCTTTCCCAAATTTGTTATCCCTTCAAAGGAGGTGACTGATTTGTCCTCCTGGTCCTTTAGGCTCCATATTTTGTTGTCAGCAAAAGCATGGAAAAAATTGGTTTTCTCATCCCCATTTTCTAGCCAGATTGCCTACCTTTTAAGCCTCCAGGTTGCTTCTTGTTCTGCCATTAATTTCATGCATCTTGCCTCAAGGCTCCTGAAGTTTTCACGAGAGGATTTTGAGGAGAAACCAAATTCATTGTCTTGATAAATCACCTCCATTTGGTCCTCTATACTTTTCATTTCTCGCTCATCTTCTTTTTGTTCTGATTTTTCCCAAGGAATGACCCATTTTTTTATTTTTTTAGATTGTCCATGAATTGGATGGTTGTCGGAGTTTCATTTGTATCTTGTATAGGGTTCCAATTTGATTTAACCAAATTTTGAAAACCTTCATCCTTTATCCAAGTAGAATTGAATTTAAAAGGAGAGGTCGGCTTTTGGGGACCCCATTCAACAGAAAACCAAACTGGAGAGTGTTTTGATTCCCCTCCACTCCCAATCCATTGGCGAAAGTGGAAAGGAAGAATCAACATAGATTTTGTGATCAAGAAGTGGTCTAGTATTTTGGCAACACAAGCCTCCCCAACCCTCATATTCCTCCATGTGGGAAGAAAATTGACTGGTGTTATATCAATAAAGCCTTTGGAATCCAAAATATGGTTAAAAAACTCTTCTTAGGGGTCTGGGTGTGTCAAGGGCCCCCAACTTTCATCTTCCCCTAAAGAAAAATTGAATTTGTCGCCAATTATTAAATTTTCCACCTCCAGAAGATATTTGTTAAACAGAGTGTTGTCACCAGGACGAAGTGGAAAGAAGGATGATTGTGGGAAAGAAAGAGTGAAGAAATGGAAGTAACAGCTGGAGAAAGAACAACGCATGCACATGCAAGAAAGTGTGCACAAGGAAAGCGACAGTTGGAGGAAGAACAACATGTGTGCATGGGAGGAAGACCTAACGTCGGTAGGGTTAGGGTTTTGGTAATTTTTGGTAAGAAGGCTGACGAGACCGAAATGTATAGATATAGATACGTGGGTATCATATAGAGGTTGTTGGTTGATTTATTTTTATATATTAAGTTGGCGTTTTTACAGTAATTTTATTGTTTTGTAAGGATTCAGGTTCCTATACCGTTCCAGTAGAGTAATACATGAATGAAGGCATTATGCAATATTGTTATGTACCATTTTTGTAAGCTGTTGAGATAGAAATGAGGATAGAAGGTAGATCTGAGGATTAGTTCACAGGCTGTAGAGATTGGTGCGATCTAGTTCGCCTAATCTAGATCTTACCCATAAGAGGGTAATTGTAAGCGCGTGGTGCCAGAGATGCCAAACTGCCATAATAAAAGAGACAAGAGCCAAATATTTGTGGACATAGCCCGGGGGGGGTGAACCACAGTAATAAATGTGTAATGTGATGAATGCATGCATCTCTTTACTTTCTTTCAGCAGTTATTGTTATGCTTAATAAATGAGTTAATGCATTGTCATGGAATATGAATATGATGCTCGGGAAGCAACCTGTGTAATGGAAATATGTACCCATGAGGAATAGGTAGATTACCTTCATAGTTTGTAGTGCATGGCTCTGGTTAACAAACCCCTATCTCATACTCAATCCTAGGCTATAAACACCTGAGTCTTACATCCAACCATTTACATCTATCTCGGGTGAGACTGTGTAGTGCATTCCATGTATTGTGTTTCCTTCTGGTTTACCAGGAGGGATGATACCTTTAGAGGCTTTGTTGGAAACTAGAATGACATGAACCCTGGGCCCATAACTAAGATAGATAGGTCGTGAAGACCGACCAGAGAATAAAGGATAACCAACAAATGGTAGGCGAGATAGAGTGAATGAGAAATGAATGAGCAAAAAAAATTAACAATGAGCCATTAGAAGCGAATGTTGAGACCTTGGAACCCCACGAAAGCTGAAATCAAAGGCTGGTTGAGAACCAAAGAGATAGAGTTTTCCGAGAAAGAAAATAGAAACCCTAGCATCACACCTCGCAAATATTTGGATAAATATGTGTTTACAAATTTACACAAAGTCTTTTTCTGTGATTTTCCCCACCTAATGCAGGAGTGGATACTAAGGTTGAAAGAAAACCATGTGACAAACTAGATTTGACAGCTAGATTGGACCCCAGTATAGGTTGAGAAGTTACAGCAAGTGAACAACAAATTCACCCATGCAGTTGACTTTTGTCTTGACAGTATTTTGGTAGGCTTCTTCACAGAGTTTGCAGTCGACACAACGAAGTCATACAACGTAGAAGATAAATAATTTCTATGCGGACCTCGAGGAAGGTACATTCGATCACTGTATATTTCTATTAAAATATTGTTATATAACAAAGGTATAATGACAATGGAATCATACAGCTATACTTCCCTGCATGCATGGGGGAAGGGGGGAAGCACTAATAGAGAAAGGATAAATGGAAGAAGGTGAGGATAAAGGAAAGAAGGAGGAGGAAATCTTGGACCCGATCTTGATGGATGACGACCAACTTTAGTGGATATTGGCATAATCAAGAATGACAAGTAGGGGATTACCCTACCAATATAAGGTGAACACCAAGAAGAGAGCCATAGCCACGAGGGAGGGCTTGGACAATGATGAGCAAGAGGTAGAGGATCTTCAAGCTGTGGAGCAGATTGAGGAAATCCTGCATGCACCTTATGAAAGGAAAACAAGAGGCCCAAGAACAGGAGGAGAAGGTAGCCATACTATCCATATTAATGTCAGTGTGGAACCCATAAACCCATGTGTGACTAATACACCAAAGAGAACACCATCGTTTAGACAACCGAAGTTCAGAGGAAGTCCAACAACAAGAAGTGCATCTACCGTAGGAGCAACAACTGGAGGAGCCAGTTCAGGAAATATTAGTCAAGTATCTACACCGCGCGGCGGAGGTAGAATTTCAGTCTTCAGAATGGCAGGACATGATCCCACTATCAGATTACCATAATTTAGAGGAGAAGCAACCAAATATCCTAAGAAGAACTTGTTCATTTGTGAAAAGATCTGGGAGGAAAAATAGATCACTGATGAAGATACCAAACTCACACAGTTAGCGATCACGCTAAGAGACCACGCACTAGACTGGTACATGAGTCTAGACACAAACAGTTCCCCTAGGACGACGAGGACACTAGTAGACATTAAAAAGCTATTGATTACTGAGTTCCAGAAGCCAAGCTTAGAGGATTAGAACATGAACGAGATGATTGAGATAAGACAGAAACTAGGAGAGTCTGTATGGGATATTGACCAGAGATTCAAGAGACTAAAGGGGAAGTTAAAATACCTTATGACTGAGATGCAGCACCGACACCTGTTTGTCAACTCACTACTCCCACTTCTAAAATATCCCTTATGACATCATAAGTTTCAGACGCAGGCAGAGGCTCTGCAAGCAACCTTGCAAGTAGAAGAGAATCAGTACCAGCAGATGGACCCAGCTATTGAGGAATTGAAGGAGGATTTGAAGAATCTGACATTTCAGTTCAACCAGAATAAGAACAAGGAAAAACGAGAATTCATTTGGTGCGCCACATGCAGAATAGAAGGACACCACAAGAACGAATGCCCAACATTCGCATAGTATATGGAAACAGGTATGCCAAACCCACTACCACAGGGAGGATTATGGTGTGAAATATGCAATAAACTGGGTCATGACCCTTACCACTACACGATGATGCAGAAATGCCAGACAGTTTCAAAGAATTCATATTTTACCTTTTGTAAGTCAGTGGGCCACGATGACAAAGATTGGAGAACTATGGATCTGATGTGGGAAAGAACATCATATGCGTATAGAATACAGGCTGAAATGATGACTGGGCAAGCAGTGCCCCAGTTCAACCAAGCCCCAGTCCCATACAACACTGTGCAACAACAATATAATACTGTGCAACAACCCTACAATAATGTGCAACCGCAATATAAGCTGGCACAGCCCCAGTACAATACTGCGTAGTATAATCAGGAACCACAGTATAATGCACTGAGAGGTGATCACATAGGCTGCCGAGGATGAGGATGAACCAGAGGAGGTTTCAGACATGGCAAAGGACCAGTCACATGTCACAATTGTTAGCAACTAGGACATTATGCACGGGAATTTCCACTGCCGCCAACGACTTGTATGTATTGTCGCGCATCGGATCATGAGACAGAGGAATTCCTGACACTACTAGTAAAGATTCAGGAAAAGAGAAACCAAAACAATCAGAATGTTCAGTGGATTCCATCCAAATAAAGGGACGATGGACGGAACATCAACATAGTCACTCATGGAGGAACAAAAATAGGAAATGACGCAATTCGACAGGAACCAACACATAACCAATGGATAAAGAAGAACACTGACCCAAAGAAGAAGTTCTGCGCACCTAAAGAAAATGAGACTTTTAGGGAAGCCAGAAAAGAATTTTATAAGGTGGACACAATGTCGACTTCAACTACACAACCAGTTAAGGAAGCCCCTGAATACAAAATTTCATCATCATTGGATCATACCAACAAAATGAAACCCAAGCGACAAGTAAGTACTATCAAATACTTTTTGCAATCATGCATAAAAGTATTAAGTGATCCTTCATCTGTGAAAATATTGCAAAACATACTAGAGAAATGTAGCAAAGAGACAGAAGAAAAGATAGAACCAAAAACTGTCAATCACCTCCACACCCAAAGAAGAATAAGTAGGGAATTTAGACTAAATGCTAACATTGGGGATTTCAATATGGGAGACATTATACTAGACCTAGGATCCAAAGTGAATGTACTACCAAAGAAGACATGGAAATGCATGGGAGAGCCAACAATGGGATACTCAAATGTCTAATTAAAACTAGCAAACCAGCGTAGAGTCCTACCAATAGGTAGACTGAAAGGAGTAACAGTAGATCTTGATGGAGTGCACACTAAGGTGGACTTTGAAGTCATTGAAATAGTAGATGGCACAACACCGTACCCGTCACTACTTGGTCTGGATTGGGTGTTTGACAACCAAGCCATAATTTACTTGAAAACAAGGAAAATGACATTTTAATCTGGAGATTACAGGGTCATAGCACCACTAGATCCATCAAAAGGGGATAGGTTCATAGACCCCACTTTCCTAGACTTAGAGGATATCGACCAGTTGTATAGAAAAACTGTGTGCGATGAGGATTGTGTAAACCCAATTGTATATGGAGTACTCAGTTGGCGGAGCATTACTTCATTTGCAATAGACTCAGACAGCGGGTTAGAAAATTGGCAGCAAAGACTACAAAAAGTATCCACACGAATATATGCAAGAATAGACCACGCAGTACGGTGGATAGGCATAGAAATCAGAGAACCACCCAGTTTCCATGGACTAAATTATTTGGAAACATTCTTGACACAATATGAAGATGAAGTATTAGAGAACCAAAGGTTACTAGCATTGATTTTTCACTCAAGGCTACACCCTCAATATGGTGGGGTGCACACAAGGAGACTATCACAGACTGGTATCAATGTAAGCGGTTACTGCGCATAAGGTTCGGTGCAGAACAGGAAAACAACAAACAACAAAATTATGATGGACATAGAGCACCATAAAAGCATTGGGAGGTGTGTAGAATTCTATGGCAAATGACGCCACCTAAGGAATGACCTCATCACTTCATACATACTTTAGAGGGAATATTGATGAACTAATACACAGACCAAGAATTGTGCAAAGGAACTACAACATGGTGAATATTGCAGCACAACTTCGCAGTCACTTTCTCATTAGAGCATGAGAACCCCAACATAGATGCAACCCTTAAATGGATAAGAGGAGTAATATTCATCAAAGAACTAGAAATAGAAACTATCACAAAAGAACAACAGCGGAATAAGAAGATAGTCAAGGAACTACTGTCATGTTACCATGTACAGGAGGATGCACTAGAGGAATATGACACACATGATATTCAAATTGAAGAAGTCAAAGGCGAAAGAGATGTGTAAGGACCACCCATAGAATCCGAATTCATTTCTGCACCAATCAAGATAAAGAAGGCTAACATCGGAACCACCGAGAAGCCCAAAATAGCCGATATTGGAGATTACTAGGATGAGCATACCTTAGAAAGCATCACAGAATTGTTGCATAAATACAACAACCTTTTTCCCACAACATTTATAGATATGAAGGGTATAGCTAGAGAATTAGGAGAAATGAAGATACCACTCAGATCCGACACGAGACCTATTAAACAACGACCTTACAGACTGAACCCCATATATAAACATAAAGTTAAAGATGAGATCAACCGGATGTTCGAAGCCGACATAATTGAACCAGTCAAGGAATCAAAATGGATAAGACCGATGGTAGTATAGGACAAGAAACAAGGAAGAGGGATTAGGATATGCGTCGACTTGAGGAAGTTGAACGATGCATGCCTACATGACCCATTCCCTACACTGTTCACAAATGAAGTGCTAGAGAATGTGGGGGAACATGAAGCTTACTCATTCACTGATGGATTCTCAAGCTAATATCAGATTAAGATAGCATGGGAGGATAGATACAAGACCACGTTCGTGACAGAATGGGGATCTTACCAATATACAGTCATATCATTTGGACTGAATAATTCACCAACAATATTCTCCAGAGTGGTTATCGTAGCATTAAAGAATTCATCCATCAGTTTCTCGAAGTATACCTGGATGATTGGACAGTTTACAGTCTGTTGAAACACCATGTGGAAGTGTTATGACTAATGTTGGAACAATGCAGACAGTGCCATATATCACTGAATATAAAGAAATGCATATTTGGAACACCATTTTGGATACTATTGGGCCACATAGTATGCAAACAAGGCTTACTAGTGGATCTGGCAAAGATCACGGTCATTGTGAACTTACCAGCACCAAAAACAATCTGTCAGTTAAGAGAAATGTTAGGACACACCGGATACTATAGGAAATTCATCAAAGGATATGTGAAGATCACAACACCAATGGAAAAGATTCTAAGGAAAGATACAAAATATCAATGGAATGACGCATGTCAACATGGGCTGGACACTTTGAAGGAAAATATGGTTACTACACCAATATTAGTATTTCCAGACTAGGAAAAGACATTCCATGTACATGTAGATGCATCAATGATAACACTTGGATTTATCTTAGTGCAACCAGGAGTGGGAGACTTGGATCACCCGATAGCTTTCGCAAGCAAAAAACTATCAGACTCAGAACAAAATTATAACACGACGGAAAGAGAAGGCCTAACTACGGTTTACGCACTGCAGAAGTTCATACATTACCTATTGGGGAAACATTTTAAGATGTTTACAGATCACTTAGCCCTGAAATACCTAGTAAACAAGCCAGTGTTGGGGTTGTCGATGGTTATTGTTATTTCAAGA
This sequence comes from Picea mariana, assembly GCA_032191745.1. Taxonomy (NCBI): domain Eukaryota; kingdom Viridiplantae; phylum Streptophyta; class Pinopsida; order Pinales; family Pinaceae; genus Picea; species Picea mariana. The sequence goes on along the minus strand of JASDQU010014520.1, from coordinate 60,534 downwards.
ATTTGACTTCGAAGTAATAGTCAAACCAGGAAAACTGAATGCAAGACCTCACCACCTATCACGGGTCATAAATGGAGAAGAACCCACAAACTTAGAAGACAACTTTCTGGATGCACAGTTATTTTCAGTACAAATTGCTAATGACTACATCTGAGAGATCATCCAGTACTTGAGCACAGGTACCGCACCGCAAGAATATACCACCACGTAGAAGAAGAACCTAGTATTTTGTGCATCTGAATATCAAATGATCGCAGGACATCTATACAAGATGGGTGCAGATAACATCTTACGAAGGTACATGTTAGAGCATGAATGACCAATAATTTTAGCAGAAGCCCATAAGGGAATGGAAAGAGGGAATTATGCAAGAAAAGATACTATGCAGAAGGTAATCCGCGTAGGACTATGGTGGCCAACGATCCACAGAGACTCGAAAGGGTATTGTCAGAGATGCAATGTCTGTCAAAGGGTAGGCGAACCCAACAAAAGGGACGAGATACCATTACAACCACAAGTGACATTACAGGCATTTGATAAATGGGCAATAGACTTTGTGGGACCAATTAACCCACTAACCAAAAGAAGAGGGGAAAGATACATCATCACCGCAATAGAATACCTAACAAGATGGGCAGGAGCTGCACCAGTAAAAGACTGTAGTGCAGAGACAACTGCACACTTCTTATTTGAACAAGTAATTACTAGGTTTGGGTGCCCAAGATTTTTTATGAGTGACCAAGGCACGCACTTCATAAATAGCACCATCCATGTAATGCTCGAAGAGTTTTAAGTTCACCACTAGAAAAGCACACCATATCATCCACAATGGAATGGCACAATAGAATCCTTTAACAAAATTCTAGAGAATGCACTGACATATATCTGTAATGTCAATAGGACAACATGAAAAATGTTGACAGGGCACACACCATTTAAACTAGTCTATGGCCAAGAAGCAGTAGTGCCATTAGAATTTTTAGTACCCATCTTACGCGTAGCAGCGATCACACAAATGATCAAATGAGGCACAATACATGAAAGACTAAATCAGCTATTGTCAATGGAGGAAGGCCAAATCCTAGCAGGATTCCATCAACAAGTGCAGAAAGCCAGAGACAAATCTTGGCACGATCAACACATCAAGAAGAAGACATTCAAGGAAGGAGATCTAGTATTTCTCTATGACAACAAATCATTTCAGCACCCAGGAAAGTTGAGAATGCATTGGTTAGGACAATACGAGGTAAAATCTGTAACAGATGGAGGATCTATGCAGTTATGATATTTAGCAGGCGCAAACCTAAGAGGAATGATCAACAGGAGCCGACTGAAGTTGTACAAGGACAGTCGACCACCCACAGTGCAGTAAAAATAAATAAAATCAAAACAAAGAATGAAAAGGGGAAACAGAACTAAAAATCCCGAAGCACGCCAGAGATAGAAAGGCCGCATAACATTTGAAACATGAATTCAGCAAAGGCAAGGACAATGGTTACATACCAAAGAAAAATGAGCAGGAAACAGAAAGTCGGAAAAAGCAGTATGACAGAACAACACTAAGAGAAATTAAAGCACAGTAAGGACTAATGGAACACCACATTAAACAAGCCAACTAGAAATGGAAAAGTAAGCGTAATGGAAAGTATGAAAGTGTCATAGAGGCATTAAACCCATAGTTATGGTGCATTAATCGCATCATGGAGGAAGAGTCCTCAACAAGCTTCATGAAAAGACCATACAACACACGAGCACGGAAGAAACTAGTCTATTCACAAAAGGGGAACAGAGAGAGAGCCATAGCAGCCAGAACAAATAGAACGAGACCACAGAGCTCACCAAATTCATTCAAAATTAGAAAACGTTTGACAGTCACCACTATGGCACCATCGAATCTCACAGAACCAGGTTAGACAACCAGACCGACCAGGGTTCAAAATAGGTCACGAGGACCATTGGAAGAAACTGAGCATCAACAGCCAGAGATCATCGATATTGATGAAATCCCATCCCCAAAGATGTTACCGGTGAACTCTACACCAATACTAGAAGAGATTCAACATCCACAAGCAGAGACCATGAAAGAGGATATGCCATCAGCAGCACAAGAACCTCAAAATGAGGAAGTGGAAACCCAATGGGAAGTGCAACCAGAAAGCACTGAAGCAACCATGCAAGTTAACGACACGACACAGAATCTGGGAGTAGCAGTGCAACCAGATGAGTCACAGGTACCCAACCTAGGTCAACCAACAGAGGAGACCGTTGGAACTAGCTCAGCTTGGCCAGATTGGCTTACAGGGGAGCAACCGGAATTTGTTGGAACTTTGAACCAACCACCACAACAAGAAGACAAAGTTCAGATACCGAGCTCACCTTGCAAGAAACCGATAGCAGAAATTGTTCTACCAAACATACCACATGGAGTACAGGAATATCCGCAGCTACTAGGTCACGTCGGGAAGCTCAATTATTTTGACCATGACATATCAAATGAAGCCAAGTACCCGAAACTTGTGCCAAGGGTTTTTATGTAGAACATAGTGGTAAACCAACTTGGAGAAATGATCAGCCAGCCACATCAGTCAACAGTTGGACTGGACAGAACAAGAATTTTAGGGTTGCTGAAACTTCCACATTTTGCAAGAGGCTAGTACTCAACATCATGCATCAAGCAACTATTAGCAGTCACACATGGAGGGGATATATGGCTGGACAAACCTATCCCCATAATTGTTGAGCTTATCGCGTAGATAATAGGACTACCTAGCCGGGGCATGGATCCTGTGCTGATTCTGGACAATAAATCCAAGGAGAAATCATTAGCACAAGAAATGAATAATAAATATGGTACCGCGAGGGGAACAAGAGGCATTATAATCAAAGGCATCAACAATGCAGCGACACAATTGGTCGCAAAGATCTTATCATGTAAATTGTTAAGAAAATTCCACAAAGACAAAGTACCAACAGGAGTCATCGCAGTTGCATCGCAATGCGCAGAAGGCACCTTCATGAGCTGGGCACCTTATCTATTAAAATTGTTCCAAGTGGACTGCAAGGATGCGCAGGACCTCGGTACAGAATTCCATTACTCATGGCTTCTCACCCTCATAGCCTTCATGGGATGGAGGGAACCAGAGTACGTAATTTTTTGTATTAGACCACAGCCAGTAGGAGTGAGATATCTATTACTGAAATCTGGGCCACAAGCCAGGCATAAGAGGGAGAATGGAATCGTATTTGAATCATAAATACATATTATATAGGAAGCTATCAGTCGATCATGGAAAATAACACCAGAGGTTGTCGTGTGATATGGGGATATCGCTAACTTCTGGGCTACACGTCAAGCCATGTCGATACAACCAAGGCAGGATCCAGATAAACAATGGCTATGGATGTGCTACTACATCACAGAGGGTGACATCGACATGGTCATCAGCGAATGGCCTGATGAATGGAGAATCCCATCCATTCCTCGGGAAGTACCGGAAAGAACAACAAAAGGAGAGGCAGCGCAAGTGGA
>JASDQU010014520.1:31184-48382 GCA_032191745.1 Picea mariana | reverse complement strand
AGAAAAGGCAAGGACAATGGTTACATACCAAAGAAAAATGAGCAGGAAACAGAAAGTTGGAAAAAGCAGTATGACAAGACAACACTAAGCAAAATTAAAGCACGGTAAGGACTAATGGAACATCACATTAAACACGCCAACTTGAAATGGAAAAGTAAGCGTAATGGAAAGTATGAAAATGTCATAGAGGCATTAAACCCATAGTTATGGTGCATTAATTGCATCATGGAGGAAGAGTCCTCAACGAGCTTCATGAAAAGCCCATACAACACACAAGCACGAAAGCAACTAGTCTATTCGCAAAAGGGGAATAGAGAGAGAGCCATAACAGCTAGAACAAATAGAACGAGACCACAGAGCTCACCAAATTCATTCAAAATTAGAAAATGTTTGACAGTCACCACTATGGCACCATCGAATCTCGCAGAACCAGGCCAGACAGCCAAACCGACCAGGGTTCAAAATAGGTCATGAGGACTGTTGGAAGAAACTGACATCAGCAACCAGAGATCGTCAATATTGATGAAATCCCATCCCTAAAGATGATACCAGTGAAATCTACACCAATACTAGAAGAGATTCAGCATCCACAAGCAGAGACCATGAAAGAGGATATGCCATCAGCAGCACAGGAGCCTCAGAATGAGGAAGTGGAAACCCAATGGGAAGTGCAACCAGAATGCACTAAAGCAGCCATGCAAGTTAACGACATGACATAGAATCTGGGAGCAGCAGTGCAACCAGATGAGTCACAGGTACCCAGCCTAGGTCAACCAACAGAGGTGACTGTTGGAACTACCTCGGCTTGGCCAGAGTGGCTTACAGGAGAGCAACCGACATTTGTTGGAACTTTGAACTAACCACCACAACAAGAAGACAGAGTTCAGATATCGAGCTCACCTCACAAGAAACCGATAGCAGAAATTGTTCTACCACACATACCACATGGAGTACAGGAATATCCACAGCTACTAGGTCACGTCGGGAAGCTCAATTATTTTGACCATGGCATATCAGATGAAGCCAAGTACTTGGAACTTGCGCCAAGGGTTTTTATGTAGAACATAGTGGTAAACCAACTTGGAGAAATGATCAGCCAGCCATATCAGTCAACAGTTGGACTGGACAGAATAGGAATTTTAGGGTTGTTGAAACTTCCACATTTTGGCAGAGGGCAGTACGCAACAGCATGCATCAAGCAGTTGTTAGAAGTCATAAACAGAGGGGATATATGGCTGGACAAACCTATCCCCATAACTGTTGAGCTTATCGCGTAGATAATAGGACTACCTAGCCGGGGCATGGATCCTGTGCTGATTCTGGACGATAAATCCAAGGAGAAATCATTAGCACAGGAAATGAAGAATAAATATGGTACCGCCAAGAGAACAAGAGGAATTATAATCAAACGGATCAAAAATGTAGTGACACAATTGGTCGCAAAGATCTTATCCTGTAAATTGTTAAGAAAATGCCACAAAGACAAAGTACCAACAGGAGTCATCACAGTTGGAGCTCAATGCCCAGAAGGCACCTTCGTGAGCTGGGCACCTTATCTATTAAAATTATTCCAAGTGGACTGCAAGGATGCATAGGACCTCGGTACAGAATTCCATTACTCATGGCTTCTCACCCTCATAGCCTTCATGGGATCGAGGGAACTAGAGTACGTAATTTTTTGTACTAGACCGCAGCCAGCAGGAGCGAGATATCTATTACTGAAATCTGGGCCACAGGCAAGGCATAAGAGGGAGAATGGAATTGTATTTGAATCATACATACATATTATACAGGAAGCTATCAGTCGATCATGGAAAATAACACCAGAGGTTGTCGTGTGATATGGGGATATCACTAACTTCTAGGCTACACGTCAAGCCATGTCGATACAACCAAGGCAGGATCTGGATAAACAATGGCTATGGATGTGCTACTACATCATAGAGGGTGACATAGACATGGTCATCAGCGAATGTCCTGATGAATGGAGAATCCCATCCATTCCTCAGGAAGTACTGGAAAGAACAACAAAAGGAGAGGCAGCGCAAGTGGAAACATAGCCTCTGCAAATTCTAGTGCCCAAGAAACCAAGGATGGGCCAAAATAAGATGACTCAGGAAGACGAAGGGTCGAAGAAAATAGGAACCCATAAGGGGCAGAAAGTGACCAACAGACAACCGAAACAAGCTAAGGGAGTGCAGGAGACCACCCCAAATCCCATCACAAAGGAACCAGGGGGAACAAAAAGACCAGTTGTGCATGCAGTAGGCACGCGCAAGAAATTGAAGGTGCAATGAGCATCACTGTACTATATGATCATGGAGGATGATGGAGAAATGATCGCCAGAATGGTCCAAGACTGTCTAGAAGAAGACTTCGATCACGCAACACATCACAGGGATAAATTGCAAAAAGAGATAGCATAAATGGGACAGCTCCTCAAGACACTCGAGGAGGCCCAGACAAAAAGTAGCAGCAGAGGCATAGAGATGTCAACAACATAGACCAATGAAAGAGTGGAGGTAGAAGAACGAGACCCAATCCTTCCAATGGCACACACACATGCAATGATCTACATAAAACCTAGCATGCTGCGAATGGAAGAAATTGTGGGACAAACACCACTAAAGGATTTGGACCACATCCGATTGGTCTTGACATAGATGCCATCAAGGGAACTATACAAATTATAGAGTAGCGTAGACCACGAAATGCAGTCTCAGGAACATAAAAACTGAGTTGAGCTACAAAAAGAAACAGAGAAGCGGGAAGCGCTAGAAAAATATTGTGAGCAGGCCAAATCAAAAACTTAGGAGGAGAAAGAATGCAGGAACAAACTGGAATGAAGAGTGGAAGAATTTTTTGAGAAACTTCTAAGCTTTGTACAAGGAAACGAACTACCAGTTGCAGAAAAGATCGACCAAATTGTGCAGGCAATTGATCGATATTAGAAGGAGATAGAGGGTCTCCAAGAATAGCTCACACCAACAACTCCATCGGTAGTAAAGGAGAAAATGAATCAGAAAGAAACAATGCAACTATAGGAGATAGAGCATAAAATTAGCACAACAACGGAATTGTTCGATAAAGCAATGCAACTTTGGACAAGGTTGGAGGAGGATCCGCAGGTCCAACACTGGGACAAGGAAGAGGAGAGGATCAATGCAGCGATCCAAGAACTCAAACAGTGGAAGAAGACCATATCAATCCCAGAACGATTCAAAGGGACGCAAGATCTAAAGAAGATGCAGGAAGAACTTATCACTGCGCAAATGCAGAAACAAGAGCGTCAGGCTGAAATAGAACCATTGTAGGAATAGGTAACAGAAGTACTCGCATAGGCAGAAGGAGATAGAACATAGATAGCACAGACACAAGTAGAATGTGCAAGATTATTGAGTGACAAAGTGGCAGTTCAGGTAGTGGACACCATTAAGGAGAAGGCCACGCAAGCACTGACAAAAGTAGCAGAGTTGAAGGAAAAGTTCCAAATGATCACCAAGAAGATCGAGGCAGCTCAAAAAGATTAGGTGACTCGAGACAAGTCACATGTCATTGTTGGGGGCCTGTTGTCACCAGGCTGAAGTGGAAATAAGGATGATCATGGGAAAGAAAACGTGCAGAAATGGAAGTAACATCTGGAGAAAGAACAACACAAGCGCATGCAAGAAAGCATGCACAAGGAAAGCGGCAGCTGGAGGAAGAAAAACACGCTGAAGAGCCTTCTTCAGATTTTGGTAATTTTTGGTAAGAAGGCTGAAGAGCCTGAAATGTATAAATATAGATACACGGGTATCATATAGAGGTTGTTGGTTGATTGATTTTTATATATTAGGTTGGCGTTTTTACAGTAAGTTTACTGTTTTGTAAGGGTTTGGGTTCTTATATCGTTCCAGTAGAGTAATACATGAATGAAGGCATTATGCAATACTGTTATGTACCATTTTTGTAAGTTGTTGAGCTATAATGGAGAAGAGAAGGTAGATCTAAGGATTAGTTCATAGGCTATAGAGCCTGGTGCGATCTAGTTCGCCTCATCTAGATCTTACCCATAAGAGGGGAACAGTAAGCGCGCGGCGCCAGAGATGCAGAACTGCCATAATAAAAGAGCCAAGAGCCAAATATTTTTGGACGTAGCCCAGGGGGGTGAACCACGGTAATAACTATGTAACGTGATGAATGCATGCATCTCTTTAATTTCTTTCAACAGTGATTTTTATGCTTAATAAATGAGTTAATACATTGTCATGGGATACGAATATGCTGCTCAGGAAGTAACCTATGTAATGGAAATATGTACCCATGAGGAATAGGTAGATTACCTTCATAGTTTGTAGCACATGGCTCTGGTTAAGAAAACCCTATATCATACTCAATCCTAGGTTGTAAACACCTGAGTCTTACAACCACCCATTTAAAGCTATCTCGGGTGAGACTGTGCAGTGCATTCCGTGTACTGTGTTGCCTTCTGGTTTACCAGGAGGGCCGATAGTTTTAGAGGATTTGTTGGAAACCTGAATGACATGAACCTTGGGTCAATAGCTCAAATAGATAGGTTGAGAAGACTGACCAGAGAATAAAGGATAACCAACATAGAGTGTTCTAGAATGGAATCTTTTCTGTATTATGCCCATATGCGTTGATTAATTTGACCTCCAGGCCAAGTCCTTCCACTTGTACATCTATCCCCAGACAAGATTTGGAAGCCTAGGAGTTTAAAATATGTATACTTCTAGAGCACGATCTGATGGCTAGTCCTCCCGACCTTCCTCGAGCGTCCAATCCTAGGAAATCCCATCCTAAAAAGAGAGTATAAAGTGTTTTGGTGGCCAAAATTTCATCTGCTAGGGTTTCTTGAAAAAGGACAACATCATGTTGGTGTAGAGATACCAACCTCTTTAGAGCATATTTTTTGGGGGGGATCACTAAACCCCTACAATTAAAATAAATGAGTTTCATGGGGGAGCCCCTACATGGGCATTTTATGCTCTAAGAGCCTCGAGAAGAGACCGTTTATGGCATGAAGCAATGTCCATTAGTGCATGATATTGAGATATGGAGATATGGGAGGATCTGCCTCGTCCCTTTTTTGTCTTCAGAGGTTCTGGGGTAGGGCCTAGTCCCCTGGAGTCTAAGGTAGGAATAGAGATCGATATATTGCGAATATGGAAGAGTATGATCGAATCCTCAGACCCCTCAGAGGAGGGTTCCTCGGAAGACCAAGAGTTAGGGGATTCAAGAGGAGAAACCGCGTAAAGAAAAAATTCATCCAACGGTAGTAGAGGGAGAGAGGAAGAGGTGAAATGTGGTTTTATGGAGATAGTGTTTGGAGGTGAAAGTTTCTGAGGAGAGGGAATACAGTCCCTTAAAAGAAAATTGAAAGTGTTTAGCATACCATTTACAAGGCGGGGAATAGAAAGTTGCATACCCCAAAAGTTGTCGATCAATTGTTGTGGTGTTGTCTTCGGGCTGTAGTCTGGGTGCGCCTCATCTCCAAATGATGGAACAAGAGCCAAAGAATCCTCATTCGTCATGGGTTGTCTAGCTGTTGAGGAGACTGGGAGAGATGTCGGGGTGGGGGATTGTGTGCCCACCAAGTTTGAAACTGAAGAGGAGGAGTTTCCCCTAGTGGCCTCCTATCATTCATGGGTAGGCCTGTTGGCTTCAGATGAATGGTGGCTAGAGTGCCCTTGAGTGGATTGTTTGCAGTCCATAACAATGTGTCCATATTCGTGGCATCTTCTGCAACGGAAGGGAACACCTTCATAATCTAGAATTTGGCCCCTTTTTCATCCCAAATCGGTTAGGTTGAGGAATTCTCATAGCCCTTCCCTAATGTTTAGAGAAACCATTATTCTTCCCACTGAAATCTCTCTTGTATATAGGAATCCCATATCTACAATTAGGTACTCCCCCAGAAAATTCCCAATTGCTTGAAAACAATTTTTTGATCATAGATGAGGAGGAAGTCTTGGTAGATGAACCTAGATCGGAACAAAGTCCAGTGGCTCACTTACACCATAAAAGGTGGGGTTCTGTAACTTCATTAGAACCGAAGAAGAGTCGATTGCCCAACTTTTTTGGAGTACAACCAATGACTATGAGGGATTAGAAAAGATGATCATAAACCAGCCTTTGGAGAGGTGAAAAATATTGGGTGAAGAAAGGGAGTTCGCACCACAGTTTTTTGTTGCCCAGGCTCTCAAAGTTTTTTCACTGAATTTCCAACCATAGGATTTTCTAACTAGTGTTTTGTCTTCCATCACTACTACCCCATCCATAGAAAGGTCTTCTCCTAGAATGAAGTTAGGGTCTACTTTATAAGACCCTAAGCATTTGTTTTGTTCCTTCGTCTCAGCCCTGTGGCCTCTTGCACATCAAGATCTGAATCTAGGGGGGCACTTCGGCCTGGGACTCCACTTTGACCAATATCATAGTCGTTTAGGTTGTAGGGGTGCAGATTTGTGACAACAAAGCCTCTCTCCGGCTCCGCAGAAGATTTACCTAAGGAGAAACCATGATCCACAAAGGGGAGGTAGCAGTCCATAGAAATTTCCTGACCCAACACCTAAGCGTGCACGAACCCTAGGTTCAGGTCTTCAAAGGTCACTTTTGGAAAATGCTCAGGGAAAACCCCCAATTCCACTAGCCCAGGACTAGGCAACGAGCTTACCATGTGATCTAGGAATGACTAGGAGACTGTCATTGGGGATGGTGTAGAGAAGAAGTCGCAATGGATAGGAGAGAAATAGCCTTCGAAGGCCTGTGAGGGGTGTGCACAACTAGGGTTCGAGGCAGAGTCATGGCCTAAGGTTGAGAGAGAAATCGACGCCGAGATCCCACATTCCTAGGGTTCCTATCCATGATAAGAAAAATATCATGATGCAGAAGCTAGGAAGAAGCATCTTACCCCTGAGAGTTGTGAGAAGACATCGTTCTGAGTTTTCGGAGGAGTCATTGAAGACACCTAAGTTCCCAGGGGGGTCGTTGTGGACAACTGTATCTGGTCGGGAGTTGGTGGGCTACCAGTAGTCCCCATCCAAGAAATAAACTCACCCAGATTTGGTGAGTAATCAACCTCTTCCTCATAGGTAGCCATAAGATCTCCCTGCCCGTTTACAGGTCAACTTCACCTTCGCGCTAAAGACTATTCACCAGCTGACTGATACCTCTTCGAGAGAGTGAGGCGTCAGTAGGGGATTTGAACGGTCTAGAGGGAACATTTAAACGTTAGCGAGTGTGCTCAAGCCTGCAGTCTTGTTGTGGGGTAACAAGTGAGCGCAAGATGCAGGCCACAGAGCCCCCAACACCGCAAAGCCATTTTTTTTACATAATAATAAATAATTAATTTTAGAGTGTTTATAAATAAATTTTTTAAGTAAAAGATTAATAGTTTTTTTAAATCCAAAATAATAAAATAAAAATAACCAAAAAAATAAAAAACATAAATAACACTAATAAATAAAAATATTAAAAATGAAAAATAAAAACTTTTAGTACTTATATTATTTTTTAATTGATGCTCAATTACATCATCATATATTATAAAAATATTAAAAATGAAACATAAAAACGTTTGACACTTACATTATTTTTTTAATTGATCATCTACATCATCATATATTATATATTATTTTATTACTAATAAATATTAAAACTAATATTAACATTTATCATCTCAATTTATTTACTAAAATAATATATTGATTATTTTTTTTTCATATATATACGATAATATAAAAATGATTTCAATATAACTAATAAAAATATATGCCATATATCTTTCTCTAGAGTGATTTTCAATCCTTTTATACATAAATCTAATTCAAATATAATCACTGAATGTGACACACAAAGAATATCATTAGAACAATGTCTCAATGCCACACACTCATAATACCATAGAATTGAATGTGACACACTTATAATACTATGAGAACAATAAATTTTAATGGTTTATTCTTGTTATTTAATTTATTAGATTTTTTTATTATAAAATTTGTAACATATTTTTATTCCCACTTTTAAATATAGGAATAATGAGGCTCCGAGTTCAGGGTTAATGGAATTTCTAGTTGACTGTTAAATTGATGTAATATCTCGTTCTTGTGAGAACATGTTATGATTTATTCTTTGAGGACATTTGCGTGCAAGTGATCTAGTTATAGTACATGATTATTTGTTTTGATTATGGATCATTATGATGATGTTGATGGTTGTGATTAATGTTATTTGATATATATGTATTGATAGATGTTATTGATGAGCTTTCCCTAAGTGTGCAGGACACTTGATAGATTGTGGATGCCAAGGACATCAATGGGCCTCCTTGGACTCTTGATTGAGTCAGGGAGTGGATTGTATTGGTTTGAATATTTCATTTATGCATATGTGACATATGATTGAGTATAGTATGATTTTTTATATGGATCAGTGACAGTGTTTTGTTAATGAATGCAAGCCGATGAATGCTTGTTAATCTGACTCACATAAGGAGTAAAGGGGCCATGCACATAGACCATATATTGAGGGAGAGGTGTGGAAACGTCCCTATCACATCCTACTAGAACTCTCATTGTGACTCCAATTGTAGGTTAATCATTACTTAGTTCAAGAGGTCCATGATGTTTTGAGGGAAAACTGAGACAGTCGCTCACAAAGATTTCTAAGGGGAGTGCAATAAGCCAGAGTCCTTATTCCTTAGAATCCCTTAGTCTCTCACAAGGCTACTCGAATGGAGTGCTGACTCCAAGGGTTGGAAAATAATCAAAACTAGTCAAAGGTGAGTGGCACCCTTGGAGCCCGGAGTGCGTCTTGAGGGGCATGTCACGTAAATAAAAATTGATTCAATGAATCTAGGTGGCCTAGAAAACCTTGAGAGAATGATTAAACCTTGAAAAATCTACAGGCCTTTCCAGATTAAATTAATTAATTAAATATTGAAATTATTAATTAAAAATCCCAATAAAAGTCTAAGCCTATTCAAAAGGGGGGGAAGAAATTAATCCTAAGTCTAAGTTTTGTAAGAAGACTAAAACTAAATTATAAATTAAATTAAAAAGGGGATGAAGAAAATCAAGTTAAGATTTAAGAAAAGGTGAAATATATCTAAACATTTGATAAGGCACATGTGTGCAAGGAAATATTAAAAGGGAGTTTTAAAATAAGAAAAAAATAAAGATGAGAGAATAGGGTATGTGATCCAGAATCGGATCCAAGAGCTTGATGGGGCTCAAAAAGGCCTGAAAATAAAAGTTCTCAGAATGGCTTCAAAATGGACGTGTGTGTAGGTCTTGTTGATACAAACCAAACACAACCTGAATGAGCTCAAATGAACATATTATGCTCAAGTTATGATGATCTGTTCATTTTTCCAAATAGACAAAAAAATGTTGACTATATAGTCCGTACAGTTCCACATTACAACTGACTGTACAGGCTATACGGCCATACCTCTAACATGGTAGGAACAGTTGGAATTCTGGAGGTGACACGTGGTAGCTTATCGTACAATGACTGGGTGTACGGACTAACATGTGGCATGGTGATTGGGTGTACAGATGCTGACATGGACAGGACAGGTGGACCAATCTGGGGGTGACACATGTCACCACTGCAAGGGTGACACATGGAACTCTCATACATATGATGTGTCATTTTCATATGGGTGGCGTGGCACATCCGTACGACACATGGAAGTTATAGGTCCAGTGGCAGGTACAGTGACAAAGTGATGTGGCAGACACATGGGCAAATTAATAGTCGACACAGGACAATCTACTTGGAGAATGGGGAGGTGCCACATGGCCCAGACATGGGCTGCCACATGGCACCCATGGATTGGTTTGTGGGTATTTGTAAAACAATTTGGAGTCTCCAGGATTCGACTTCGTGACCTCTATGCGGGCGAAGGGTTTGGCAAAGTCGAGCTAGCCAGCTCGCTGGAGGGTGGAACTTAACCATATGGTGGTGTCGAATTTATTTAAGTTTGATACGTTGAGTATATGGGCAGAGAAAGGGTTGGGGATAGCCCCAGCCCTCAACACAAATCTTACCACCGGACCACACACTATATGACTGTGGGGATATGCTATGTTGCTTTTAGCGTGCGAAATGGAAGAGTCTAGCCTATGGTTTTGGGATACCCCCACATGTTATTCCATATGACTTGGGGGTTCTGGTTAATGGATAGCATGACTCTAGAGTGGTTAACCCTGGTCGGTCGGGCTAGCCCGTGGACCAAGGGCCTAACCGTGGACTAGTTTTCGGGGGCTTATCCCATATGTTAGTGCATGGATGAGTTGGGGACTGGCCACATGGCCTAGCACATTACCAAGAGCCAAGAAGTGGGGAGCTAGCGCCTGACCATATGGTGGGCTCCAATACAACTAATGGCCAGAGCATAAAGGTTTGTGCCCTATATTAATTCAAAAGTGGGTTATAAACTATATATTAGTGATTTTTATTGATTTTATATGTAGATTTGGATATTTTGGGCCCTTATTTAGGCCGGATCTTGGGGGGGAAGTTGGGATATGGCTACCAACTTCAAATCTATATAAACTAGGCCTTCTTGAGGCCATGGAGGGAGATTCAGAGCAAGTTTATGCTGAATATTTTCCAAGCCAAAGCCATTTTTATGGAGGGAAGTTGTCGAGGAGCGCACCTTTGCGGGCCATTTCTGGGAGCTCTGGTCATCCAATTTTAGTGTCGTTTCTTCTATTGGGTTCTAGATATCTGGTAGAACAAGACCATATCAGTTTTTTAACCTTTTGGAACTATTTTGATGTACTTATTTATCTTTGAATATAAATAAGAAATCCTCACCCATTGAGACAAAGGCCTAGAGACGTAGGCGAGATTGCCGAACTCTGTTATCACATTGGTGTTTATGTTTTGTTGATGTTTATGCTTCATTTCAGTTCTGTACATGATTATATGGCTGTGATGTTTCTTCTATACTTATTCCTCTTTCTTTAATCTTCCTAATTGGTTAATCAAGACATGCTTAATAACTCAACCATAGTCATGTAAAAGATCATTTTGGATCAAGTGGTATCAGAGCTAGTTGACGTTTGGATTTGAGTTTTGGATGTTAACTAGGGAAAAGCCACTTTGTGGTGAAGGAGATATTGTCGAAGAGAATCTATTGATTGGACTGAGAAAGAGAACTTCTCAAAGCAAGAGTATGGCATCGAAAGAGGGACTTTCTCAGGATGAGAGAGAGTCTCGAAAAAATTTCTTTGTCATGTCGGAGATGATGAAGGTTTTGTATGAAGATTACTTGGAACGAAAGAGACCATTTCTTGGTCAATATTCAAAGGGAAAAATTGAAGAAGGAAAGTATCCTCCTCAAATTCCTCCTTCACCTCCATCATCACCTCCTTCTTCTCCTTCTTCTACAAGTTCAAGTTATAAATCCAATGCAAAGAAACATGTCCATAAACATAAGAATGAAATGTCATTATTAAAACTTGATGTTAAATTCGAATTACCCAGGTATGATGGTAAAGTTAATGCAGAGAGACTTGACAATTGGGTTAGACACATGGAGTTCTATTGCAGTGTGCATCAAATCAAGGATGAGGAAGCTTAGATAAAGTTGGAATCATTGAGACTTGCAGGCACAACACTCATCTAGTGGCAAAGCAAGTTTTATTTCTGCACTTAGAAATCAATTATATCCTTTGGTTATAAAGAAAAAGCGTTAATTGAATGGCAAGATTTTAAACTAAGAAAAGAACAAACAGTGCAAGAATACACAGATGGATTTCAAAAAATGGCATTGATGTTAGATATCCCTTTACATACCCACGAAACTATTATGAAGTATATAGGAGTTTTACTTGCACATATTCGAAATAGTGTATTCATGTTTGGACCTACTAATGTTGATGAGGTTTTTGTTCAAGAGACATACATTGAAGAAAGGAAAACATGTGTTGGTGTATCAGGGGAATCGTCTTTAAGGAAAGAGGACAAGAGGAAGTGGAATGGCAAAAATGAAAATGCAGTGACGAGAAAGGAAGATAAGCCCACTCGCAAGCATTGCAAGAAAGAGGGGCATGATGAGGACTGTTGTTGGAAATTTTATCTTGAGAAGAGACCAAAGTGGTTCAAGGAGAAGAAAGGGAGGCAAACAGTTGCAGCAACAACATGACCCACAAACTTGGGATCAGATTCAGGTGACAATTCTAAGGTCTCATTGGTTGGTATGACAGGTAAAATTGGTGAAAGACTTGATTATATAAGTAACTTGTTTCACATCAGGGTCATCATGCGACACACTAAGGTCGATACATTGATAGATAGTGGATCTCAATCTAATCTAATTTCAGAAGAATTGGTTAAGCAATTGGGATTAAAAACGCATATACATCATAAGCCATACACACTTAAATGGATAAGAAATAATCATCAAATGCACATACTGAAGCAATGCACATTAAAATTTTCAATTTTATCTAAGTATGTGGATGGGGTAACATGTAATTTGGTGCTACTAAGTGAATGTGGAATGGTATTAGGTAGTCCATACTTGTATGATCGTAAAACAATCTTCTACAAGAAAAAGAATCAATATCAATTAACCAAAGCATGTCAAGAATATGTGGTTCATGCTCATCATGTAAAGGAAAATAAAACTCTTCAAACAATGGAACAATTAAATAAGGCATTTCAAGAAAGAAACAAACCTATAATTGTTTCAAATGAAGTAATCGATCTTAAGCAAGAACATGAAATGATTGTAGAATGGAAAAACAATCACATTTTGCTTCAAGATAAGATTATTACATGCAAATATTACAAACATATCAGCACATTTGCAGTCACATTTTTTATTCTATCATTAGTAATGTTGTCTACATGGATGATAGTGGCTTCAGTAAGATGTGATAGGGTACAAATGGCTAACAATATGCTATCAGTTCTCATGATTGTGTTACAGTTAATCTTGATGAGATAGGTGCACAGGATAGAGTTCAAAGAAAAGGAACAAGTTGGGTGGCCTATCCTGAGATTGATGACTATTCAGTAACCTTTTGGGAACCAAAAGGTCCTTTGGTGGGGAGGTGTGATCCAGAATCGGATCCAGGAGCTTGATGGGGCTCAAAAAGGCCTAAAAATCAAAGTTCTCATAATGGATTCAAAATGTACGTGTGCATAGGCCTCATCAATACAAACCCAATGCAACTTGAATGAGCTCAAACGAATGTCATATTCTCAAGTTATGACGATCTATTCGTTTTGCCAAACAGGCAAAAAAATGTTTATTGTACAATTTGTACAGTGCCACGAGGCAGCTGATTGTACAGGCCTTATGGTTGTACAAAAGACATGGAACTAATAGTTGGCAGTATGGAGGTGACACATGCCATCTAACCATACAATTACTGGGCTTATGGATTTACACGTGGCAGGGTGACTTGGCATATAGATGTTGACGTGGACATGACAGGTGGACCAATATGGGGGTGACACATGTCACCATTGCAAGTGTGACATGTGGAATGCCCATACAAAATACATGGCATGTCCGTACGAGTGATGTGGCACATCCATATGACACATTGAAGTTACAGATCCAGTGGCAAGTATAATGGCAGAGTGACGTGGCAGACACGTAGGTGAATCGACGGTCGACACATGGCAATGTACTTGGCGAATGGGGAGGTGCTACGTGGCCTAGACATGGGCTTCCATGTGGTACCCATGGATTGGTTTGTGGGTCTTTGCAAAAAAATTTGGAGTCTCTAGGATTTGACCTCATGACCTCTCTGTGGGTGAAGGGTTTGGCAAAGTCAGGCTAGCTAGCCCGCTAGAGGGTGGAACTTAAACATATGGTGGCACTGAATTTATTTTAGTTTGATATGTTGACTATATGGGCAGAGAAAGGGTTGGGGCTAGCCCCAACCCTCAGAAAAAATATTACCACCAGAACACACATGCTATGACCATGGGGATATGCTATGTTGCTTTTGGCACGTGAAATGGAGGAGTCTAGCCTATGGTTTCGGGTACCCCCACATGTTATTCCATATGACCCAAGGGTTCTGGTTAACAGATAACACAAATCTAGAGAGGTTAGCCCTGGTCAGTTAAGTTATCCCACCAACGAAGGGCCTAAACATGGGCTGGTCTTTGGGGGCTTATCCCATATATTAGCACGTGGATGAGTTGGGGACTAGCCATATGGCCTAGCACACGACCAAGAGCCAAGAAGTGGGGAGCTAGTATGCTAGGTGCTAGCGCCTGGCCATATGGCGGAATCCCATACGACCACTGGCCATTGCATAAGGGGCTGCACCCTATATTAATGCAAAAGTGGGTTATGAACTATATATTAGTGATTTTTATTGATTTTATATGCAGATTTGAAGAGTTTTGTCCCTTTTTGAGGGATATTGGGCCATTTTTTAGGCCATATCTTGGGGGGAAGTTGGGATATGGTTACCAACTTCATATCTATATAAACCAAGCCTTCTTGAGGACATGGTGGGATATTCAAAGTAGTTTTATGATGAATATTTTCTAAGCCAAAGACATTTTTATGGAGGGAATCTATTGAGGAGTGCACCTTTGCAGGACATTTCTGGGAGCTCTGATCATCCGATTTGAGTATTGTTTCTTCTGTTGGGTTCTAGAGATCTGGTAGAACAAGACCAAATTAGTTTTGTAACCTTTTGGAACTACTATGATGTACTTATTGATCTTTTAACAGAAATAATAAAGCCTCAACCACTGAGACAAAGGCTCGGATACGTAGGCGAGATTGTCAAACTTCATTATCACATTGGTGTTTATGTTTTGTTGTTGTTTATGCTTCATTTCATTTATGTACATGATTATATGTATGTGATGTTTCTTATATACTTCTTCCTCTTTCTTTAATATTCGTAATTTATTAATCAACACATGCTTAATAACTCAACCATAGTCATGTAAAAGATCATTTCAGATCAGTATGCATAGAAAGGAATCTAGAGTCTAGCTACCACTAGTTTAACTAGGAGAAGATTCTTATTTTAACTCAACTCAGATTTAGTAAGGCGTCAATCATTAAATGGGAATATGGGGAATAAAGAGATAACTAGGAGTGATTTAAGGAGCGCATTTGGGAAATGTGTTGGAAATTGACTTTTAATTAAAATAAAATATGGATTTACTTGTGCAACTTGGGGGAGAGGGTGACAAGTGTGAGGAGGAATAATTCTAAATTAATTAATTAAAAAGATAATTATTGTGCAAGTGGGGAGGTGTCAGTGAGAAAATTTTCTATAAAGAAAATAGTCAAGATGGTAAACGGGGACACTAGTTATTGGTAAAGTTATGCTTATGAATTATTTTTGACTAGTTTTTCTTGTAATATTTGGGATACCCAGCTTGAGAGAGAGTGGTGGCTCTACCTTGCGAGGAAAGCTTGGAGCTAGAGGATTTTCTGGTGGTGTGGGTGTGGCTCCTTTGCGGCTCGGGGGTATAAGGGGGAATAAGAGTACCCCTAACATTGGTTGGGAGCTATCGGTGATGTCTCCATGATTAGCAAGTGGGAGGTCGGAAGGAATGCCAGTTTCCGAAGATCATCTCCAAGCCCATCTTCACCGTTGGTTACGGTATTTTATGGAATTTAATATTGTGTTTGGATTTAAATTGTATAATCAACTTTTTATAATTTTCTATAAACTCTGTTGAATCTTGAATTCGTATAAGACCAGCTCCTTGAGGGCTATATGGAAAACGAAAGTGAAATTGTATTCATTGTTGTTCTGAGTTTCTTCTAATAAATCATTTTTTTCTTATTTATGGTGCTTTTATTTATAATCTATTAGGTTCCTTGTGCTCATTGTTATTGAATTTTACAAGGAATGTGCTAAAATAAACTGACAACTAATAGTGGATAGATATATACATAAATCCATTTCCTTTATCGATGCATGGAGATGCATATCCGAGTTTTGGTTATTTCTTCTTGTTGATTTTTTCAACGATTATCTAGATTGCTTCCCCTGTGTAAAATGGTTGATTTTCCCTTGGACTAATATTGTGTGGGACTCAACTTCATTTGAATCCATCATAATTTGTGTGATCAACTGATTAATTTGTTCCTCCAAAAACCCCACTTCGTTTGGGTAGTCGCTACCAGATTTTGCAGTATTATCTTCTATATCTCTAGTGCGCCCTTCTTAGAACTCAATCCATTGAAAAATTAGGGATTTTCTCAGTGTGCCCTTCTCCTCACTCAAACCATTGACAATTTTGGGCTTTGCTCAGTGTGCCCTATGTTGGGTATGTGTTATATTCTTTGCACGAGTATAAGTGTTTGAGCGTCTGCGTCGGGCGTGCAGGGGGGTTAGAGGGGGGGCCGCTAGGCCCCCTTTCGGGGGGTGCAAGGGGGCAGAGCCCCCCGCATGGGGGTTCAGGGGCAATGCCCCCAATTTTTTTTTTTTGGACGACATATTTCCGTCGGGACGACATATTTCCGGGACCACATGATATTAGGTGGTTTTTCGGCACATGGTTTTTTGCCAATGGTTTTCTATTTTTGGTTAAGGAATTAGGGTTTTGGACTAATCCAGGTCATTGGGTTAGGGTTTTGGATGCCGCTGGCTCCTATATGTATATTGTATTGTAAACAATGTAACACAATGTATGAATATAATATATGCGGGTTTTCCCAGTTTGGGTTTCCAGGTGAAAAATCTATGTGTAATGTTTGTATTTGCCATTGTATCTTTTCTATTCTTTTCTGAATATCAGTTTGCAATAGATATTGTACAAGGTTAGAATTTACATTTGGTATCATAGCATTATTTTCTTCAGGGGGACACCTTTGTTTTCAAGGGTTTGGCTCGGGACTGTGATAAGCCTTGTTACAGTGGGAGATCTGCGGTATTGTTTTTCAGGTGAAGAGAAATGGCAAGCAATTCGAAGATGGAGATTGAGAAGTTTAATGGGAAAATATTTGAGCTTTGGAAGCTCAATATGGAAGATCTTTTGGTGGACAGAGATCAATGGATCGCAGTAGATCCAGGTACGACACCTACAGGAACTTCTGCAGATGACTGGAAAAAGACAGATCAGAAGGCAAAGAGCACAATTCGACTGTGTCTCTCCGATTCAGTATTACTAAATGTGTCAGAGGAAGCTACAGCCAAATATTTAAGGGAAAAGTTGGGGAAGTTGTATCAGTCTAAGTCCCT